>JAOTQJ010083728.1:0-12422 GCA_025642045.1 Solanum sejunctum
TTAAGGACTCCCGACTTCAACTAAATTTTTACCCGCGAAAATTCACTTAATCCCATACTCCCGCACCATAAGTTAGCAAAATTTAAAATACACCTCAATCACAACAATTTTTCCGAATGAGCAATTAACGTCCATTTAGTTAATTACGGGGCCTAACAGTAGTAATAAGATTTGTGTACTTTCTACCCTCTCTAAACCCTTTTCATTTCATTTATGTTTTAGTTTGATTGAGAATGAATTGCAAGCTTTAAAAAGGACTGAATTGCAAGCTTTTAAAAAGGACATTAAATTTATAGTTTTTAAGCTAAAAATATTTATAATATACTAAAACATTTTTAAAAATTTATATTCTTAAACATCTCACGTGAAATCTAAAAGTATAGTTAAATATAGAAAGGGACATCTTTTCTGGACTAACTAAACAAAAATGACACTGTTACTATATAAAAATAAAAACTAAAGCAAGTTATGACACCTTTGATTATTTATTGGGAAAAGGCATAAATTCTTCACTAAAGTTGTCCCGAAAAATCATTTACACACTTTAACTATTTAATTGATCTATTACACACCTATACTACTTAAAAGTGAATTTCTTAAACCCTTCTTACCCCAAACCCTAAGTGTGTTTCAACCAATCTCTATAGACGTGTCATGCCTCTAGTATAACCAATTTTTTGATTTTTTTCCCCAAAAAACATCAGAAATAGTGAGCAATTTGCGTCTGCTACGCAGCGTGGAGCTACACTTAGCGTTTTCCAAAATTTCGACAAAAAGCTAAAATTTGTGAAAAAGTTAGATTTTACACTAGTGCGCATCGCGCACTAGTGCAAATCGTGGCCAATTTTCTTTCTTTTAATGGGGATGGGTAAAATCAGCTTTTTTCACACCCCATATCCCAAACTAATCCATTTTAAAGCCTAAATAAGTCCTAAAAATATTCTTTTCACTTTCATTCACTTGTTCAAACCCTTCCAGTAACATCCAAGCATAAAGAAACACCAAAGTCCCAAGTTTTGATTTAGAGTAATTTCATGAAAACCTTATATGGTTTAGTAGATTTTTCTACGTATGCATATATTCTTAATTGAATGATGCTGACTCTTGATTCTTTAACTGTTATTAAAGTGTTGATTTCAAGATTTTAAAGTATATATGATTTTCTGTGAACTCATAAATTATGTAGCTAGCATAGGATAGGATCATACCACAGCACCCTCCTCATTAGCCACTGAGATGACCCAGTTTTTGGATGCATCCACTCCTCTAGTTATTCGTCCCCTACCCTTGCAAAGTACGGTACAACTCTGGTAGCATGGGCAAGACACTGTATCACCACAAAGCTCATAATGGTGGCTGTCGGTTAGAGAAACTCCCCAAGTTAAGAAAATTATGTTTTACTTACTATTTTTAGCATATTATTACTTTTAGCATGTTATTTTCAGTATACCAGCCTTTATGATTATTGCTAATTGATTATGTTTCTGAGAAGTATTTATGATATATTGTTTAACTATTTTGGCCATCTTATATACCGTACATTCCACGTACTGACATTCTTAGGACCTACATCATTTTATGATGCAGACACAGGTGATCGAGTTTCTCAAGCCGATCCATTAAGAACTTGCTATCTTCCAGACGGTGGTAAGGCCTCTTTTCAGTTCGACGCTTTTTAGTTCATGTCACATTATGTCATTTTAGTTTTATTTCAATTCTGGCTACTTGGGGCTTGTCTCAATTATCCTTTTAGACAACTAGTAGAAGTTTCATAGACCGTATGATTAGTATTTCAATTTTTAGTTATTCAAACGATGCTTTAAATGCTTTCTTATTTATTTATGCAGACAGTTTAGCTTATCTTATTGCTTTTATAACCTTTTCCATTATTATTAAGTCTTTCGTTGAGTGAGTAGTCAGGCCAAGTAATTCGATTGGGACCAAAAATGATTTTCGAATGCCAGTCACGTCCAAGGTGTAGGCTCAGAATGTGACAAACTTGGTATCAAGGCACAAAGTTCAAGAGACCTAGGGAGTCTATGAAATTGTATCTAGTAGAGCCCGTATTATGAGTGTGAAGAGTTCCATATCTATAATAGAAAGTCTACGAGATATTAGGAAGTGTTATCATTGATTACCATTCTTTGTCTCGTGCTTCAGAGTATATCTCTGTGAAATTCCTTCTAACTCCTGTGTTTGTATCGTATTTTTCAGATCATGCCTCCCCGCAAAGCTAACGGACCAGTCAGAGGCAGAGGACGCCCAGCTGAAAGGAATACAAACCAGCCTAGCAGAATTCCTGAGGAACCCAGAGGCCCAACTGTACCTGTGGAGCAGCTATAACAGGCAGACATTTCTAATACTGCGCTTCGCTAGGCTATTCAGACTTTGGCTTAGGCAGTCACTAATTAGGGAGGTCACCAGGGAGATGGCAGAAATGATGAGGCAAATACAGTCAGAGTTTGTGAGTTCCTAAGGATAAACCCACCAGAGTTAATGGGGTCCAACGTGAAAGAGGATCTTGAGAACTTTATTGAGGAGCTTCAGAAGGTGTTCCAGGTGATGCAGATAGCTGATACTGAGAGGGTTGAGTTGACTGCCTATCAGCTCAAGGGGGTAGCCAGACTCTGATTTGACCAGTGGATAGGGAGTAAGGCAGAAGGGGAGTTAGCAATTACTTTGATAGTGTTTGAGGAGGCCTTTTTGGGATAATATTTTCCTAGAGAGATGAGACAGGATAAGGTAAGAGAGTTTCTGAATTTGAAGCAGGAGAATATTAATGTAAGAGAGTACATCCTCAAGTTTACTCAACTGTGCCGTTACGCTCCAGCTATGGTGGAAGATATGAGGACTAGGATGAATATCTTTATGCCCGGGCTCTCTCGAATGACTAAGAGAGAGGGCAGGAATACAATATTGATTGGAGATATGGATAAAACTCGATTGATGACATATATGTAGTAGGTGGAGGAGGAGAAGATGCAGGATAGGGAGGATTTCAAGAGTAAGAGGTCTAAGACATCAGGCCAAGAGTCATGCAATAGAGGTATTAGAGGTGGAGATCATTCATATTTCCAGCCTAAGACAGCCGGACTAGCACTTTCATCCGCCAATGCACCTAGACCAAGAGTCAGGAATTAGCATGGATCATAATACCGCAGATTTCTGGCCAACCAATCACAGAATAGCATAGCCCCATCAAATCGCTATCATACTTATGATAAATGTGGTAAGTTTAACCCCGGAGAGTGTCTTCTGGGCATGAATGGTTGTTTCAAATATGATCAGGTGGGATATTTCTCGAAGAATTATCCTATGGAGAAGCAGAATATGAGAGACACCAAGTCACGGACAGTCTATTTGGCACCACAGGGTAAGCCACCTCATAAGGGTACTATAGTAGGGATAAGCGGGGGTACAAATCGCTTGTATACCATTGGCACTAGACAGGAGAATGAGAACTCGCCAGATGTGGTTACGTGTATGCACAAAATCTTTACTCATGATGTTTATGCATTGTTACACCCAGGAGCCATATTATCTTTTGTAACCCCATATGTAGCTGTGAAGTTTGGGGTTAATCCATAATGTCTTCTGGAGCCTTTCAGTACTCCTACTGGAGAGTCTATTTTAGCCGAAAGAATTTATAGGGGCTATCTAGTCTCTATTTATCATAAAACTATTGTAGCTGATTTGGCGGAGTTAGATATGGTAGAGTTTGATGTCATATTAGGCATGGATAAGCTTTATGCTGGGTATGTCTCTTTAGATTGTAGAATCAGAGTAGTCAAGTTTCAATTTCCTAACAAACTAGTCCTAGAATGGAAGGGTAGCTCAATTTTCCCTAAGAGCCAGTTTGTTTTATATCTCAAAGCTAGAAAATTGATTTTCGAAGAGTGTATATATCACCTAGTCAGAGTTCGGGACTCTCGTGCTGAGGCAACAACTCTTCAGTCTGTTCCAGTTGTGAATGAGTTCCCAAAAGTCTTTCCAGAGAATTTTTTCAGAGTCCCTTCTGACAGGAAAATAGACTTTGGGATAGACACTCTTCCAGATGCTCAACCTATATCTACTCCTTCATATCGAATGGCTCCTTCGGAGCTAAAATAGTTAAAGTTGCAGCTGAAAGATCTTTTAGATAAGGGTTTCATTAGACCAAGTGTATTACCTTAGGGTGCTCCAGTTCTTTCATGTGGAAGAAGGACATTTCTTTTTGGATGTGCATAGTTACCATCAGTTAAACAAGATCACCATTAAGAACAAGTATCCTCTTCCTTGTGACAATCATTGTATAACATCTCAATCCCTCTTTGGATAGCTTTCTAGTTTTTTTAGTTTCCCCTTGCTCTTTCCTTCTAACCTTGCTAGGTTTTTCTGGCATATTCCTAACATGAGGTGGTATAACAAAGATGTTTTGTCATTCTGGAGACATTTTCATATTCAAAACTGGCTGAATGAAGTTGTTGTAGTCTTCATGTAAGTTTCTCTATATACCAATATGGAAAATATAGTCAGTTGGGTCCAATTTTCTGTGATGAAGAGTAGCTATTGCATGAGAAAATGGTATGTCTTTCAACATCTATGCTTTGAAACTACAAGTTTGTCTATGAATATCCACAACATGTCTGTATGCTCCATGAAATATCTCATACTCTGTATTTGAATTCCATTTAATGCTGCATTTCACTGACTTGGTAGCGTTATCTTGCTTAATATTCATTTCCATTGGAGAAATATCACTTATCCAACTATTGCAAAACTCTCTCATCTGTCCTATTCTTTTTATCATTTTCATCCTAATTTTTTCGAGCATGATAATTATAGTGTTGTGGCTTGCTGCTAATATTCATCCATTGAAGCATTGCGAGGTTATCGTTAACAATGTCACATTTTATGGTGAAATTGAAGTAGACCTTGCTCAATCTTTCTAGGTTATAATACAACAAATCATCAACTATCTTATTCCCTAATTTTTTTTCATATAACTAATGTTATCCTTTAACTCAGCCTTAAAAGTATACCTTGCACATCTCCAGAAATAACTTTTTTCTCTCAATTCCTCTTCAAATCTTAGACTAGTTAAAAAAGTATGTCTAGCACACATCTTATACTCGACATTTGGCAAACGAATACTTATAACATTTTAAAGACCCTATAAAGAATCAAACTAAATAATCATTAACGAAGAATCTATTTAACATTCTTAAATCAAGAACCAAACTAACAATTATAAAGCAGTAAGCAAATTAACATAAATAAATATACTTTAGTCATAAATCAAGAATTAAACTAACGTAATAGTGATAAACAAAGAATCAAACTAAAATTATAAACCAATAATCTAAAAATTATAGTCATAAATCAAGAATCAAACTAATATTTATAAAATAAGTAATCAAAAGAGTCATAAACCAAGAATTAAGTCAACCTTTTGCATATCAGTTATGACAGTCATGTCTGTTCCATCTCCTAACTGAAGATCTTCCTTTAGAAGTCTGACAAACTAACTCCAAGTGTATTAATTTTCAACCTCCATCACTGTCCAAGCTAGTGGTAACATTTGGTTGCTACCATCTTTACAAACAACAACCAGTAACTAATCTTTAGATAATCCCTTTAGAAAACAACCATCCAAAAAAATCCGCTTCTTACAATCAGCTAAGTAAAACTTTTTCATTGCATAAAAATATATGTAGAAGCTTTGCAATACTTTTTTTTATCATTTTCAAATATTTCCTCATGAAGCTTAACTACACATGTACTACCTGGATTAGTTCTTCACAATTCATCTCTATAGTTTAAGATCCTCTCAAACTCAAGATTATAGTTACTCATTAACTCGTGTAATATCTTGTTTTGTGCTCTCGTACATATTGTTCTTCCAATATATAAATCTAATTCTTTCTTAATTAGTTCCTGAAACTCAAAAATTCTAATGTTAGGTTATTTTTTTATCCTCTTATTATAGTAACTGGATAAGAACTAGGTATTACAAAGCTTGTTCCTATTAGTTAGATCATATTTATGAACTAAATTTTATGTTTTCACAATAAAATTATTTGTCCTAGAACCAAAGCTAGCAAATAGCAGCCAAGGATAGTCAACTGTATACGAACCCTTACCCTTCTTGCTTTATTAATGTACATTTTAATAGCAACATTTTCATTAATAGCATATCTGATAATAACAGATTTAAATTCCTTAGCACTTTCAAAAATAAGACCCAATTTTGATACTATTTTTCTGATAAGTTGCATCAAATACCACTCTTTTTAACTTCTTTATCTTCCTTATTTTAACTCTCTATTGGACCTCTCCTTTATCATTACTGAAATTATTTAAATCTATTTTAAAACTGACAGTTGCATCTGAGGGATAGTAAGGCTCATCACCAGCTAGCCTACCTTCTATATTGTTTCTATTTTCACCTGTAGATTCATCATACCCAGCATCTAGTCCCTTTTTCTGCTCCTAACTTCACATGATCCGGCAATGGAGCTCTTTCTCCCTTTCCCTTTCTCTTTCTCTTTCCTTTTCTCTCTAAAAGTTCTTAGCTCTTTATCTACATCACTCCTATCATCTAATCCTCCATTTAATTATTCTATATCAAAATTTTATTCAGGGAAAGGATTTACAAATTCATAAGAAGGATTGATGGTTCATCAGTTGAATCACTACAAGGATGGACAAGTTCATCAGATGAATCACTAGAAGGATGGACAGATTCATCAACTGTATTTGTAGAAGAATGGTCAGAAGTAGGAGTTGGATCAATAGAAGGATGTATAGGGTCAGAAGTTGAATTATAAAACGGTAATCAGTGGTAAGAGTTGGATCAGTAAAAGAAGAAATATTTGGAGCAGTAAAAGAGTGTAGAGGAGAAGAAGTATTGAAAGCAACAGTGTTAAGGTTTAGGTCTGAAACATTTTCTTGGGCCTCATGGATTGGTTCTAAATCAGCATTAGGCCCACTGTTTTGAGATGGTCCCTCACATTCAATTATTCCACTTTTTTCCTCTCTAAATTTCAATAAAGGTGAAACCAAAATAGGATCTACAACCAGATGACACATAAATGCCTTCAAAATATCCCCCATTACTTGTACACTCTGAAATTAAATTAGTATCATAATCTGATTTAATGTTTAACATAGCAATAGTATTAATTAGGTAGTTTTACATACAATAGGCATTGTGCACGTTCATATCCTAATTCTTTCACATAATCCCTCAACTCAAAATAAGACAACCTGTCTATATTAACATCTAAGAACTCAGTAACTTGTCCACCGCCATATGGATCTTTCTGCTTGTTTCCCTTTTTTAAATTCTTCATAATACCGCCATGGTAAAATCTCAATGTAATAAAATCAAAAAATATTTTAACAACCTGAAAATAACAGTAACAAGTCTTTTCTACAATTATAATTAACCCCCAACTATGAAAATTACATGCAACAGAAAGTCATTCTAAGCTATAATATAAGCATAAGTGTCCGATCATATCATCAAGAATCTAACTAAAGACGAAAAAAATCTTAAGGTAACCAGTCAATTTTTTTTAGGTATATACTGTAAACTTATAAAAACCTAAATTAATCAAACCCTAGGTTAAATCGTACTATTAGCAGAAACAATGAAGTGAGATATGAATCTGATCTTTTAATAATGGTGACAATGCTACAAAATAACCAAACCCTAGTATAATTGATAATCTTCCACAAGAATGATTTCCTACTCGATCATAACTATCAACTTTCACTAAATATGATAGTGAAACCTCGATTAAATAATTAAAACTCCATTAAATTGAAGAAAACTTTAGAAATTTCTTTGACTTATAGTAAAAAATGGTGATTAAGTTTGTTTGTTCTTAGGAGAAGATGAACTGGTTTGGGTGAAAATTGAATGGATAATGGATATGGGTGAACAAATGGATATGGGTCAAAAGGAAATGGATTTGGTTAATTTAATATGTGGCATCCTAACGGGGTGAGTGTGTCTCACTCTCTACATAATATCTGGAGTTTGCGATAAGAAGGGTTAAAAAATTTACTTTTGAGTAGTAAAGGTGTGTAATAGGTCACTTAAATAATTAGAGTGTGTAAATGACTTTTCGGGACAACTTCAAGGGGAAATTTATGTCCTTTCCCATATGAATTTATCGCTCCATACATAGTTATTTATGACATATTATTCATTTACATCACATGGCAATGATAATCGGCGTTTGATATTGTAAGTTATATTACTATCTTCTTGCATTTTTATTTGATTATATTTGCATTGTAGATTTCAGTAATATTTAACGGCTATAGTACTATGACAGGCATACATAACTAAATAAGGGAAGTTTATTTATTTAGATTTTTTTGGTAATATATATATATTATAACAAAGAGAACAAGTATTGGTGGAATTATTTAGGGGTAGCAATTGGACGAATTGGGCTAAATTTGGGCAGGTTATAATAGGTCTGGACTCGGGATTTTAATGGGTCAAGACCCAACCTAACCCGGCCCAACTCGATCCAAATTTACTTGGGTTAAAATGAGTTGGGTCAAAATGGGTTATAGAGCGGGTTAAGACCCAACTAGACCCAATTTTTACTAAGTTTCACTTATTTTATTTGTTCTTTTTTAATATTTTAGTACTTAATTAAATTATTTTTACTTTATTATGGCTACATAAAATATATCAAATTAAAAAAAATATATTTTAAAAATATTTTAAAAAGATCTCTTTCAAATTAATTCGAATTGCATATCAATCCAATTTTAAATGGATTGAAATGGGTTGGATTGAACTAATAATTTGGTGATTTATTAACCCGTTCAAACTTCAATGAGTTAGGCGTTGGAATTAATTTTGTCACCCCTAGTTTCGTTGTAACAACATCATATAAAAGTAAAAACCATTCAAATGATAATATGAATAAAAAAACACAATATAAGTATAGTATTATACTCATCTTGACGTGTTTTCATGTTTTTTAAATTATTTATTTACTGTGAAATAATAATCCTTAAATTATTAAATAGTTTATTTATT
The DNA here is from genome assembly GCA_025642045.1 of Solanum sejunctum. Lineage (NCBI taxonomy): Eukaryota > Viridiplantae > Streptophyta > Magnoliopsida > Solanales > Solanaceae > Solanum > Solanum sejunctum. Next base: position 9,050 of record JAOTQJ010083728.1, read on the forward strand.
ACTATACATTGACGTTGTGATTTCAGTGATTCTTGCTCCAACGGGAGATACTAGACCAAAATCACGTACTCCCTCCATTTACAAAAAAATAAGTTTTTGGTTTATTTAAAAAGAATGATTTCAATTTTTTATGTGTTATATTTAAGGCCATAAATTAAGGATTTTTTGGTATATTTAACATAATTTTAATTTGGCTAAGAGATCGAAAAGGCATATCACCAAGATGTGTGATGAAGGTGGATATGACGAAAGCATATATTTCACTTGAATGGAGTTTTTTGGTCACAAATACTAGATGAATTAGAAGTCCCACAATTGTTTGTATCACGGATAATGCAGTGTGTTATTGTTCAAAAAATAAACTTATTCACATTATTAAGTGTGTTCACATGAACTAGTAGATTATAGTATTAGGAGATGCATGAATTGGTGGAAAAGTCTAGATTAAGTCTAGTTAGGTGCATTCATGAACTTGGAGAGTGAAGTATTAATTATGGTTCATGTATTCTAGGTTAGGTCCATGGATGAATTCACCTATAAATAGTCATGTAATCTAGCTATTTTGGAGTAACCAAAAAGTTGAATAGAAAATCATCTTTCCTCCACTTCTCTTCTACTTGTATTGAGTAATATTTGGATTGTCTTGCTCTCCTGAATTTTCCACATTTGGTATTAAAGTCGGTGTGTTTGAAAGACAATAAAACGTAGAGAGAAAATGAGTAACTCCAATGAAATTTCATTCCAAGTCCCGATGGTCACGAAAGAAAATTATGGAAGTTGATGCATTCGAATGAAAGCTTTGCTTGGAGCCTATGATGTATGGGACATTGTGAAAAGTGGTGTAGGTGAAGAAGATGATGCTACTGACACAAAGAAGAAAGACCAAAAGGCACTCACACTCATCCATCAAAGTTTGAATTAAAAGATGTTCGAGAAAATTGCAAATGCAACCACCTCAAAGCAAGCATGAGAGATTCTTCAAACTTCATTTAAAGGTTTGGATAAGGTGAAAGTGGTTCGTCTCTAGACCTTAAGAGGAGAATTTAAATCACTGCTAATAAAGAAATCCGAATTAGTTTCGGATTATATCTCAAGGTTGTTGACAGTTGTCAATCAAATGAGCAGATATGGTGAAGTGTTGAAGGATGATAGGGTCGTTGTAAATACCATAATCCCTAGATTCAATATTTAATTATATTGTTGTTCCTATTGAAGAGTCCAAGGACTTGGACATCATGACCATAGAAAAATTCACGAGTTCTTTGTAAGCATATGAAGAAAAGATGAAGAAACAGAAACAAGAGTTGGTTAAACAGGCTTTGCAAGAAAAAATTTCTTTGAATGAGAAAGATAAAAAACGTGGCTCACAACAAAGAGGCTGTGGGTGTGGAAGAGGTCTTGGCAGAGGAGGAAGAGGTGGTAGTCAACCTCCAACCAAAGAAAAAAGAAGTCAAGACTTCAACCAAGAAAGAGGTGGAGAAAGAGGTAGAGGATGGAGTCAAATCAAGGAAGCTATGACAAATCAAATATTGAGTGTTATACTTGTCATAAATATGATTATTTTTATGAGAATGCTAAAATAATTTAGAGGAGATAAATAATTTTGTGGAGAGAAAAAATGAAGATGAAGATGTCACTTTACTTATGGCATGTAAAGAAGAAGAAAGTGCTGAGAAAAAAAAATGGTACTTTGATTTTGGTGCAAGTAGTTATATTTTCAGAAAGAAGCATTTATTTACTGAGATTGAGGAATTTAATGGCGGCAACATCACTCTTTTGGAGACTCTTCAAAAGTTCAAATCAAAGGAAAAGTATGATTTTAATTCGTTTGCAAGATGGAAGTCATCAATATATCTCCAATGTCATGTATATATCAGATATGAAAAGTAATATCTTGAGTTTGGGGCAGCTTTTGGAGAAAAATTATAACATCCATTTGAAAGATAAAATGTTGAGAATGAAAGATAAAAATGGAAGATTATTAGCCAAAGTTTTCATGGCTAAAAATAAAATATTTGTGTTGGATCTTCAAAATGATGTACCAAGGTGCTTATTTTCATGTGTCAAAATACATCTTAGCTTTGGCACATGAGATTTGGTCATTTGAACTTTGATAGTCTAAGATTGATGAGAAAAGAAAATATGGTGAAAGGATTGTCATCCATTAACCATCCTAATCAACTTTACGAATGATATCCTTTTGGAAAGCAGTCAAAGAAAAGTTTTCCCAAAGAGTCATTGACAAGTGCACGGTGTCCTTTAGAATTGATTCATATGGATGTGTTCGGATCTATCAAGCTAGCTTCACTTGGTAAAAGTAATTATTTTCTCTTTGTTGATGATTATTCTCAAAAATTCTGGGTGTATTTTTTAAAGAAAAAATTTGAGGTATTTAAAAATTTCAAGAATTTTAAGAGCATGGTGGAGAAGCAAAGTGACTATCAAATAAAGTCACTTTGATTTGATAATAGTGGCGAATTCACTTCAAATGGGTTCAAGACTTTTTGTGACAAAAATAAAATACGTAATTTTTTGACCATTCCAAGATTGCCTCAACACAATGGAGTGGTGGAGAGAAAGAATTCAACTATTCTCAATATGGCAAGAAGTATGTTGAAGGACAAATATATGCCCAAGGATTTTGGGCTGAAGCAGTTGCTTCTGCAGTATACTTATCAAATCAATGTCACACCAAGAGAGTTCGTGGCAAAACACTGCAAGAGCTTTCAAATCAAAAGTTGCTCACTTGTGAGTGTTTGAAAGGATTATTTATATATATGTGTCCGATGAGAAGAGATCTAAGCTTGATGAAAAAAGTGAGAGATATTTTTGTTGGTTATGCACAAAGATCTAAAGGTTATAAATTATATAACCCAAGAAATGGCAAGGTTACTGTAAGTAGAGATGTAAAAGTTGATGAAGATAGTGTTTGGGAATGAAAATCTAAAGAGAAAGATTACTCTTTTAGTCCGTTCATTATTGATAAATTTGACGAAGAAGTAGTGGAGCAACCCACACAAGTTCAAGAAGTTGAAAAAACAAGTTCAAGTAGTGTACCTCAAAAGTTTAGAAGTCTTCGAGACTTACGTGATACAACTGAAGAAGTGACAGAAAATTATGTGATTTAACTCACTTTTGTTTACTTGCAGACAATGAGCTTGTAATTTATGAAGATGTTGGTAATCCAAAATGGAGAGCTGCGATAGATGAAGAAATCAAGGCAATCAAGAAGAATGATACTTGGGAGTTAGCAAAACTTCAAAAGGAAAAAAGCACCATTGAATTAAAATGAATTTTGTTAGACCCCGTAATTAACTAAATGGAGGTTAATTGCTCATTCGGGAAAATTATTGAGATTGAGGTGTATTATAAA
>JAOTQJ010083739.1:0-12422 GCA_025642045.1 Solanum sejunctum
TCACATAGATTATTACACCTCAACTTAACTTTGAATCATCAAAATAAATATACCATAATAATATTTTTCATAATGAAGTACATAAAAGGACACAAAAATAAACTTATTTATATAAAATATTTTATTATAAAAGATTTAAAAAATAGGAGTAACTTACAATAAAATTGTCGAACCTGTACACCATTAAACACCTCCATCCAATTTAATAAATCTCCCAACTATTATATAAACAATATATTTCCTTTTTTTCTTTTTTTCGTTCATTGCCTTGGATCACTGAGAAGAATCTGCTCTCTCTATATATATAGCAATACAGAGCTCTTACGAATTTAAAATAATTTGAGTGGAGCATGAAAGACTCCACGTCGTGCAAAGACAAACAAGTGTCATTGGCACTTTAGAAATATTATATAAATAACCCAAGTGCTATCTACACTTATTGAAAAAAAAGACACCTAGTGCTAGATACACTTAATAATATTGTATAAAAAAAATTCACACTAACAATATAATAAAGAGATGGCCTATCTAGTCCTCTTAAAATATTATAATACTATAATTAGTGGCTTATTCATTCCATTTTTAATAATAATAATAATAATTATATATATGTTTAATTTTTTTTATTTCCACTCAAGTAGACAAAAATTCGAGGGCATTACATCTTCCCAGAGTCCCTCCTAATAAGGAGATTGACTTTGGGATTGATGTTCTTTCCGAGTCTAAACCTATCTCAATTCTACTCTATAGAATGGCCCTCACAGAGTTGAAAGAACTGAAAGAGCAATTGAAAGACTTGTTAGAGAAAGGTTTCATAAGGCCTAGTGTCTCACCACTGGGTGCTCCCATCCTATTCATATGTAAGAAAGATAGGTCATTAAGGATGTGTATAGACTGCCGACAATTGAACAACGTGACCATAAAGAATAAGTATCCTCTTCCTAGGATTGATGACCTCTTCGACCAACTTCAGGGTGCTACTTGTTTCTCTAAGATAGATCTCAGGTCGGGTTACGATCAGTTGAAGATGAGGGAGAGCGGCATCCCTAAGACAGCTTTTAGAACATAATATGGCCATTATGAGTTCTTGGTCATATCCTTTCGATTGACAAATGCACCCGCAACTTTCATAGACTTGATGAACAGGGTGTTCAGACCATATCTTGACATATTTATCATCGTGTTTATTGATGACATTCTGATCTATTCAAGGATGGAGGAGGAGCATGCTAATCACCTTAGAGTAGTTTTGCAAACACTCAAAGATAATGAGTTGTATGCAAAATTCTCCAAGTATGAGTTTCGGTTCAAGTCAGTGGCATTCTTAAGCCATGTAGTTTCAGGAGATGATATTCGAGTGGATACACAGAAGATTGAGATAGTTAAGAACTGGCCAAGACCCATCTCTCCAACAGAAATAAAACGTTTATTAGTTTTGGCCAAGTTTTACCGCAGATTTATGGAGGGCTTCTCCTCTCTGTCAGCCCCGTTGATAAAGCTGACTCAGAAGAAGGCTCAGTGGTCTAAGGTATGTGAGAAAAGCTTCCAAGAGTTAAAGACTAGATTAACTGCAGCACCAATGTTGACATTGCCAAACGGGACGGATGACTTTGTGATTTATTATGATGTATTCTGAGTTAGGTTGGGGTGTGTGCTTAAGCTGAGAAGAAAGGTGATAGAATATGTTTCCAAACAGCTTAAGATTCACAAGAAGAATTATTCGACCCATGATCTAAAGTTGGCCACTGTGGTATTCGCACTTAAGATCTGGTGTCATTATCTAAATAGAGTGCATATGGATGTGTTCATAGATCATAAGAGTATGCGGTACGTGTTCAGTCAAAAAGAGCTCAACCTGCGGTAGAGGAGGTAGCAATAGTTGCTCAAGGATTATGATATGAGCATTCTCTACATACCAAGGTAAAGCTAACGTTGTTGTTGATGCTCTTAGCAGGATGTCTATGGGTAGCACTGCCAATGTGGAGGAGGGGAAGAGAGAATTAGCTAAGGAGGTGCATAGGTTGGCTCGATTGGGGGTACAGCTTGAGGAGAACAATGAAGGTAGGGTCAATGTTCAGAATGGGTCTGCTTCATCCTTATTGTCTAAGGTGAAGGAGAAGCAAGACCAAGACCCTATCTTACTCCAGTTGAAGGAAGCAGTCTATAAGCAGAAGGTGATGGTTTTCTCTAAAGGGGGAGATGGGATGCTGAGATATCAAGGGAGATTATGTGTACCTGATGTTGATGGTGTTCAAGATAGAATCATGGTCGAAGCTCGTAGTACGAGGTATGTCATTCATCCTGGCTCCACTAAGATGTACCATGACTTGAGTGAAGTTTATTGGTGGAATGGGATGAAGAAAGACATCGCTGAGTTTGTTTCCAAGTGTCCTAATTGCCAACAAGTTAAGGTTGAACATCAGAAACCTTATGGGTTAGTGTAGAATTTCAAAATTCTGAAATGAAAATGGTACGATAAATTATTTTGAGATTTAATCCTCTTGATTTCTTAAAAGATTTATCCCGTAAAATTTTAAATGGGAATTTTTAACTATTCAATAACTACGGTTACTTAGTTTATGGTAAATCTAGATAATTGATGTAATTGGTGGACTAAATGGTATTTTAATTAAAATTTATACCATTAATCTATGAATTTTAGAATAAATAAAAAAAACTTTTAGAACTTAATTAATCTAAAAAGAAAAAAAAGAAAAGGGAAAGAAACTACTCGGTAGAAATGACAATGGGGCGGATATTTCTTGTAACAATTGATTGATTCTTTAAATCTTTTGTCAACCAAAATTTTACTTGTGCATTATCCGTTCTTATTATGAAATGTGTATGTGGAGGAAAATATCTCCAAGCTTGACAGTGGATTTATACAGCTTAATAGCAGACTTACGCAGCTTGAAAAAAGCGAATTAGCAAAAAACTTACATACCGATCTGGAAAAAGATTTTCGCATAAACCCGCAAAGATTTTACCCGCCCCTCCCGTATAACATAATATTTTATTTTTTGCCCCCCTCGCCCCGCCCTGCAAAAGTTTTTAAAACGTGTTCGCTCAACATCTGCTGCAAAATAATTTCGTACTCTGAAAATATTGAACAAGCTTATTAGTAAAAAATTTTTAGCTAGGGCATTGTGAACTGAATAGTAAACGTGCAAAATTCTATTCTACAAAACGTGCTGACAGGACAGAACTTTACTAAAAACAACATTAACGTGCAGGCTAAAAATAGTGAATTAGGCTCCTAAAAAAACTATACTAAAACCGGAGATAAATGGATCATTTGGCATTTTATCATTTGGCGATTTTCAGTTCCAGAATAAATGGAGATAAAAACTATACTAAAAACATTTATTCTACAAAACAACATTAAAGTGCTAATAGAACAGAACTTTACTGAAAACAGTAAATATACTACAAAAAATAGTAATAAGGCTCCAACAAATTTCAAATGGATTTCGGCGGAGAAGTAAACAAATCGATGCGTACTGTGTTTTATTTTTGTTTTTATCTTTTGCTTTTGATAGATTGATGCTCACTGTTTCACTAGATTTTGTCGGAGTGTTTCCAATTCTACTTGTGAGTGTAGAATTTTGTACAAAAAATTTTTTATTTCTATCGGTGAAGAGAACAGACTCTAATTTTGTACAAAATTATTTTTAAAAAGGACCCTAACCTGCACCCGCCCCGCCCCACACCGCATATTCTTTTTTTTTAAAAAAAAAATCTATACCCACCTCGCCCTGCAAAAATGTAAATCCACACCTGCCCTGCAATTGCCTCACCTCATTGCCATCCTTATTGCTCGGTTGCGGCGTCCACATGAAGGTGAGGGTTTTGCATTCTTAGTATCCATAAAAATTACTTTGGAAGTATTACATATTTTTGTTGATTTTCTTTCCAAGTGTGTTGCTAAATAAGGTAAGGAATAGTAGTGATATAATGATGATGTGGCCAATAAAAGATTTTCTTGAAAAAAAATAAAATAGTACTCCCTCTGTCCCATTTTATTTGGCACTCTTTCCTTTTTGGTCCATCCCAAAAAGAATATTACCTTACTTTAATTATAAATAATTTACCTTAAAATGATTCTCACTATACAAATATCTAAGAATGATGTTAGACCACAAATTTTAATTTTTTTAATATCATACCAAATCAAAGGGTGTCATATAAAATGGAATGGAAAGAGTAATAGCAAAGAACGTAGGAATGTATATGATTGTGCGTGGGTCCTTTGAGTTCATATAACCAATTTAGGTGTTAAGTTATATGTATTATGTGAATTGTCCAGATCACAAGTGTAATGTTAATTGAGCTTTATTTATGGTTACCGCCACTGGTTTCATAACCATGGCTGCACTTTTAGATAGTATCATTTTGTAATTTTATTATAATTTAAATGTTGATATATTGAGATTGGTAATAAATAATAGGTGTATTGTCTTATGTAAATATAGTTAGATTTGTGATGTTCGCACGAATTAAGATCTAGCCCTACACTTGATATTTAGGACTTGAGTACAGATTTAGTGTTGTTAGTATTAAGACCGTATGGTAATGATTGGTTGACTAGATTGTGCTGCTATAAATTCTATTCAAAAAGGGAAGGCTCAAGTGTTTGATTGATTGTAATTTTCTTTCTTCTATGTGTGATGCATGAAATATTTGTGTTATTAAAAAATAGGGTGATTAAGTGTATATGTGAATTGTTATTGTATTGTGAGTTGTATTAAAATTTGTCATCTTCCCATTATTGTGTAAACATGCCTATTTGCATTTACTCTTATGACAAGTTTTATGTGAACTGAAAAAGAATAAGCATTAATGAGGATGTCTCATTTCGATGGAACGCTGCAATGGATATTATATTTCGAGGGTCGAGTCACATGTTGCGGCGGATGCATGGATTAAAAGTCCCCATGGGTCTCAGACTGAGAGACAATTAGTGTGTATCACTAGGACAGACATGCATCATTATATCTGACATTATTATATAAGCATTGCATATCATCCTCACATATTCTGGTGTGGCATGATATTATTTCTGTGATTGATTGTATTATCACTTGTGAGTTGTGGCTTGTGATTTGGAATTATGAAATTGTGAAAAGCTTTTTCTATTGTGTATTATGTGTTGCTGGGGTGGCTGATTTTCTATGCAGGTTATAGTTGTGGAGGTAGATTGGGATGAAATGAGTTTGTGTATTCTATTGGACTTACTTTGTTTAGCTAGTTGACTTGCTGGGTACCATTTACTTTCGGTACTCACCCCTTGCTTCTACATTTGTGTAGGTTCTGAGCCCGAATAATGAGTAGTGTTTTCCTTGATCAGCCTAGGCTTCCCAAGAGATTTGAGAGGTAGTTGTTATCATCTGGCTGACTTTCTTGTTCGTATTTCTTTAGTGTTTTGTTCTATTCGAGAAGAAAGACACTTTAGACTTGTATTTCTTTGACTTTTCGTATAGATAGTGGCTTGTACACGTGATAACTAACCCTTGTATGGTATTTAAGTTTGTGGAGATTTTCAGCTTCAGTAATCTACTCTACTTTGTAGGCCGGGCTACCTGGGCCTCCTGTCGAGCTCGTTGTGGACTCACCTGTATGATTTTTTTGAGAATCTTGTGCCGAAGCCCTATGCATCCCCAGAATCCATGGGCTAACACCCACAGAAATCTGTCGATATCGCTCATTTCCTATTTCTTGACCCATAAAATTCTACCAGCCTTAGCCAATGCCGCCGGACCACCTAAGCCTCTTGTTAGGCTTATTGCGGACCAACCTGTGTGATGTTTCGGGAATCATATGCAGGAGCTCCATGCAGCTTCAGAATCCATAGGCTAACACCCACAGAAAATTATCGAAATTGCTTATTTCTTTTTCTTTGGCCCAAAAAATCCTATCAGGCCTCCGCCAACGTCGTCGGGCTACCTAAGCCTCTTGTTAGGCTCGTTGCGAACTCACCTATATGATTTTTCAACAATCTTACGTCGAAGCCCCATGCAGCCCCAAAATCCATGGGCTAACACCCACAGAAAACTATCGAAATTGTCTGTTTCCTATACCTTAGCCCACAAGATCCTACCAAGCCTACGCCAATGTTGTCTGGCCACATGGGCCTCTTGCAGGGCTCATTGCGAACCCACTCGTATGACTTATTTCGGACCCACCCATATTATTTTTCAATAATCTTACACTGGAGTCCTTTGTAGCCCAATAACTCATAGGCTAAAACCCACAAAAAACTACCAAAATCACCTGTTTCCTGTTCCTTATCCAATAAAATCCTACCAGGCCTATGCCAATTCCACAGGGCCACCTAGGCCTCTTGCAAGGATCGTTATGGACCCACCCGTATGATTTTTTTGGGAATCCTGTGCTAAAGCCCCATTCTGCCCAGAATTTGTGGGCTAACACCTATAGAAAACTGCCAAAATTATTTGTTTCCTGTTCCTTAGCCCATAAAATCCTACAAGACCTCCGCCAATACCACCGAGCCACCGAGGCCTCTTGCCAGCCTTGTTATGGACCCGTCCATATGATATTTTGGGAATCTTGCGCCGAATCCCCATCTAACGCTAGAATCTATGGTCTAACATCCACCAAAAACAGTCGAAATCGCCAATTTTGGCTTTCTGGGCCCAAAAAATCCTATTAGGCCTCCACAACGCCGCCGGACCACCTAGGCCTTTTGTCGAGCTCATTGCAGACCCACCTGTATGATATTTTAGGAGTCTTGCTTTGGAGCCCTATGCAGGCCCAAAATTCATGGGCTAACACCCATCGAAAACTATCGAAATCACCTATTTTCTATTCTTTGGACAATAAAATCCTACCAGGCCTCTATCGATGTCGTCGGGCCATTTGAGCCTCTTGTTGGGCTCATTGCGGACCCACTTGTATGATTTTTTTAAAATCTTATGCCAGAGCCCCATGCTGACCAGAATTTATGGGCTAACACATATAGAAAATTATCAAAATCACCTATTTCCTGTTCTTTGGCTGACAAAATCCTACCAAGCCTCTATCAATATCGTCGGGCCACCTGGGCCTCTTGGCGGGCTCATTGCGATCCATTAGTATGATTTTTTGAAAATCTTTTGCCAGAGCCCTTTGCTGCACCAGAATCCATGGGCTAATACCCATAAAATACTGTCGAAATTGCCTTTTTCTGTTTCTTGGCCAATAAAATCCTACCAGGCTTGAGAACCCAACAGTATGATTTTTTAGGAATCTTGTGTCGGAGCCCCATGTAGCCCCAGAATCTGTTGGCTAATAAGCACCAAAATCTTCTGAAATCTCCAATTTCCTGTTCCTTGCCCGATAAAATCCTACCAGGCCTCCGCCAATGCTGTCGGGCCACCTGAGCCACTTTCTGAGCTCATTACGGACCTATTCGTATGATTTTTTGGGAATCTTACGTCGGAGCCCCATGCAGCACCAAAATTTGTAGGCTAATACCCATAAAAAACTATCAAAATCGCAAATTTTTTGTTCGTTCGCCCATAAAATCCTATCGAACCTCTGCTAATGCCGCTGGACAACTTATCCCTCTTACTGGGCTCAGAATAGAACCACTTGTATGATTTTTTGAGAATCTTACTCTAGATCCCCATGCAACCCCAGAATCCGTGGGCTAACACCCAACGAAAATTGTTGAAATCACCTATTTCTGGTTCCTTGGCCAATAAAATCCTACCAGGCCTCTGCCAATATTGTGGGCTACCTGGGCCTCTTATCGGGCTTGTTTCGGATCCACCCGTATCATTTTTTGGGAATCTTGCATCGGAGCCTCATGCAGCCTCAATATCAATGGACTAACACCAATTGCAAACTGCCAAAATCGCCTGTTTCTTATTCCTTGGCCCATAAAATCCTACTAAGTCTCAGCCAATGTTGTCAAGCCATTTTTCGAGCTAATTGCAAACCCACCCATATGATTTGTTGGGTATCTTAGCCTTATGTAGCCCAAGAATCTGTGGGGTAACACCCAGAAAAACTGCTAAAATTGCCTATTTACTGTTCCTTAGCGTATAAAATCCTATCAGACTTTTGCCAACACTGCGGGGCCACTTAGACCTCTTGTCGGGCTCATTATGGACCTACCCATATCATTTTTTGGGAAACTTGCATCGGAGTCCATGCAGCCCCAGAATCCGTGGCTAACACCTATAGAAAACTGCCAAAATTGTTTATTTTCTTTTCCTTGGCACACAAAATCTTACTAGGCCTCCGATAATGCCGCCGAGCCACCTGGGCCTCTTGCTGGGCTTATCATGGACATGCCCGTGTGATATTTTGGGAATCTTGCACCAGAGCCCCTTACAGCCTCCGAATCTATGGGCTAACACCCACAGAAAATTATTCAAATCGCTTGTTTCCTGTTCCTTAGCCCATAAAATCTTACCGAGCCTCAGCCACCGACATCGAGTCACCTGGGCTTTTACCGGTCTCATTCCAAACCTACCCATATGATCTTTGGAGAATCTTGCACCGGAGCCCCATGCAGCCCAAGAATCCATGGGCTAACACCCACAGAAAACTATTGAAAGCGTTTATTTCATGTTCCATGGCCCATAAAATTCTACCAAGCCTCTGCCAAAGCTGCTAGGCCACCTAAGCCTCTTATCGGGCTCATTTTGGACCCACTCGTATGAGTTTTCAAGAATCTTGAGTCGGAGCCCCATGCAGCCCCAAAATTTGTGGGCAAACACTCATAGAAAATTACCAAAATTGCTTGTTTACTATTTGTTAGCACATAAAATACTACCCGACGTCGACGCGCCACCTGAACCTCTTTCAAGTTCTTTACCGACCCACCCGTATGATTTTTTGAGAATCTTGCATCGGAGCCCCATACATCCCTAGAAATCATGGGCTAATACCCACAGAAAACCGTCAAAATTGTTTGTTTCCTATTCCTTGGCCCATAAAATCCTACCAGGCCTCCGCCAACATCGTCGGGCCACCTACGCCTCTTTCCAGGCTCATTGTGGACCTGCTCATATGATTTTTTGAGAATCTTATGTCGAAACCCAATGCAGCGCCAAAATCTGTAGGCTACCACCCACCAAAAATTGCTGAAATCACCTTTTTCGGCTTCTTGGGCCCATAAATCCTACCAGGCCTCCACTAATGTCACCTGGCCACCTGAGCCTATTACTGGGCTCCTTGCGGACCCACCCGTATGATTTTTCAGGAATCTTGCGTCAGAGCCCCATGCATTCCCAGAATCCATCGGCTAGCGCCCATCGATAACTGCCAAAATCTATGGGCTAACATCCATAAATGGTGACCTATGAGTCGTACATGTGCGACGTATCTACTGCCAGCTGTCTTTTCTATTTTATTTTTAGGGTGTTTTTGTAACTATTATAAATAGATAAGGTTAGGTTTTCTTGAGTAGAAGACCCAACATTCAGAGATACTTGTAAATATTCTAGGAGCATTTTTAGCGTTTAGAGTAGATTTTTATCTTTTAATTTGAAGACCCACTTTTGGGGATTGCAAAACACACATTGTACTCATTAATCCAAGCTTATGGTTTGCAACTTGTGGTGTTCTTGCTCTTCATTGTTTTGGGTAAAACTCTCCACTATGTCTTCTATTTGCATTGTTGTTGATTTTACCTTAGCCATGAGTAGCTAAGCACCCATAACTTGGGGTTATAAGAACCATGAGTAGTTGACTTGAAACAACCTAGACTTTGTGCATTTCTTTAATTGGGTTTTGCATGTATTGTTTATTTCCCTTTATTTTGATTGTTGTTTGGTGATGGCCAATACCAAACCCCGCCTACTATCACGATCCTGACCACGGTAGTGACGAATAGGAAAAGGAAAGTAAATAACAGGATTCGATTAATGTGTTCTCGTCTAATCAATCAAACCTGACCAAGGGGAGGTTGACTGGGATAATAGGCAATGATTAGTTGGCACACCATGGTTGTCGATCACGCGCCATGGTGAAATTCAACCTTCACCTTCACAAGAGGGCTGGAAGAACCTAAGCTAACGTCCTGCATGGATATTCTCAATTAAAATTGTGTTGTCTAGGGTAATTGAGTCAAGGAATCATGGGGAACATAATCCCCAAGTTGTCCGTAAATTTGAGTGTCTTCTTGAATAGTTAGTTTAGTTTTTATTTTTATTTTTATTCTTGAATTACAAGCTTGAAATGATTGGTAGTGGATCTCTATAGTCAAGCCCCACATTCCCTGTGGATTCGCCCCTAACCTTCAGTTGGGTTAATTTTTGACAGTGACCGCTTTCTTATTGGAGCGTGAACATCATCAGCTGCCGGGCCACCTTGGCCTCTTGCTGGGCTCGTTGCGAACTCACTCGTAAGATTTTTTGGGAAAGTTGATCGAAGCCCCCTATTGTGCCAAAATCTGTGGCCTAACACCCACAGAAAACTGTCAAAATCACTTGTTTCTTATTCCTTGGACCATAAATTCTACCAGGCATCCCCAGCCGCTGTTGGGCCACTTGGGCCTCTTTTGAGGCTTGTTGCACACCCATTCGTATGATTTTTCTGGAATGTTGTGCCGCAACCCCCCGCAGCGCTAGAATGCTTGGGCTAACACAGAAAATTGTCGAAATAGTTTGTTTCCTGTTTCTTGGCCCATAAAATTCTATCAGGTGACCCCTCCACCACCGGGCCACCTAAGACTCTTGTTGGGCTCGTTGCTGAGTCACTCGTTTGATTTTTGTAGAAAGTTGCACTGAATCCCTCTGTAGTGCCAGAATTCATGGTCTAACACCCACAGAAAACTATTGAAATCGCTTATTTCCTGTTCCTTAGCCCATAAATTCCTACCAAACATCCTCCACCACGATCGTGCACTTGGGTCTCTTGTCAGACTCATTTCGAACCCACTCTATGATTTTTCTAGAAAGTTGTGCTAGAGCCCCCTGCAGCGCCAGAATTCGAGGGTTAACACCCATAAAAAACTTGGCCCATAAAATCCTATCAAGCATCCCCCGCCGCCGCCAGGCTACCTAGACCTCTTGCCAGGACCTAAGTTGAGGGTGGCCACTAAAAGTGGCCCCAGTTCTGAGGATAGATATTATGCACATCAACTCAAGCCAAAAACCTAAGTTGAGGGTGGTTGTTGTGAGTTTATGTATAGTTTGTGTATTGAATGTATGTCAATGCACAAATAGAGGAGTATAATCAATTCAATATAAGTCTCAAAGTGATAAAGTACTCAAAAGCCAAGTTTCATGATAAACACCCTTTTAAAAATCAATAGAAAGAAAATTCTTTTAAAAATAAGCAAAAATCCTTTGAAAAATCTCTTTAGTCCTCAAAATATGCCACAAACTACAATTTTCCATAAGCATATCATTTTTCAAAAGCACAATATATAAATTGGATTCTTAAATTGGAGTGAAATTTTAAGTTTGAACTTAAACTTTCAAAATGCCTATTTCGTTGTGGAACTACTCATATGATTTTTTGAGAAAGTTGCGACGGAGCCCCCTGCAACGCCCGAATCCGTGGGCTAACAGCCACAAAAAACCTCCCAAAATTGTATGTTTCTTTTTCCTTGGCCCATAAAATCCTACCAAGCATCCCCGTCGCTACTGGGCCACCTGAACCTCTTGTCGGGTTTTTTACAAACCCACTCGTATGATTTTTTGAGAAAGTCGCACTGGAGCCCCCTACAATGCTAGAATCTGTAGGCTAACACCCGCAGAAAATTGTTGATATCGCTTATTTCCTCTTTCTTGGACCATAAAATCTTACCATGTGTCCCCACTATCGTTGGGCCACGTGGGCCTCTTGTCGGGCTCGTTGCAGACCCACTCATATGATTTTTTGAAAAAGTTGTGTGGAGCCCTGCAGCGCCAGAATCTGTGGCTAACACCCACAGAAAACTGTTGAAATCATCTACTTCCTGTTCCTTAGCCCATAAAATCCTACCAGGAGTCCTCCTTCGCTGTCGGGCCACCTGAGCCGCTTGTCGGGCTCGTTGCGGACCTACACGTATGATTTTTTGGGAAAGTTGTGCCGGAGTCCCCTGCATCACCAGAATCTGTGGGCTAACCCCCACAGAAAATTGTCGAAATTGTCTGTTTCCTTTTATATTTAAAAATATTTTGTTATATTAAATTTTAATCAATTAATTATTTAACTTTTGATTATTCTACCATGAATTATTATTTCATGTATTCAAAATCTATTAATGTATCTATACTATAAGCAATTGAATTGATTTTCTCATCTTTGTCATTTTACAATAGACTAAATTATCGCATTAAATTAATGGTATTTGTTTAATTTTTTATATGAATATTATATTTATTTAATAATAAATATTATTTATATATAATATTTAAATTGACGCAACACATACACGAAAAATATATAGATTGAAATATACATGCAAAACACGTAAATAGATC
>JAOTQJ010083801.1:0-12418 GCA_025642045.1 Solanum sejunctum
ACCTCCAAACTTGCGCCATACCATAGCATAACACCAGAAGTTTCAAATCCCCAAAATCTCCAACACAAGTCCCAACTATAGTATAGGTGAGCCGAGGCGACGGTGCCACGCACTAACATCATAGGATAGGTGAGCCGAGGCAAAGGGGCCAAGCACTCATGTATCAAAGTGTGTAAAGGTCATCATACCCGTTATATAAGTGAGACCAGGAGAAGGGGCCAAGCACTCACGTGAGCCGGGGCGAAGGGTCCCAGCACCCACACGTCATGATGCCAACATATCCCAAGCCCAGCTCCTTACGTCTCCAAACTAGGCAAAGTTGGCCCACGAGAAAACTGGCCCGCCGTATCCAACCTACTTTGGAATATATATACATACATACATATAGTAATACATACGCACGATAATAATCGGCCCGGGAACTAGTGAACAAGACTAAAATGGCACAAATAGAGTCGTGATAATCACATGCATAAAAACTAGTTCCAAAAAATTAGTAATATGCAAAATGTTCATTCTTGAAATCAAGAAGATAGTCATTTATGAAATTTTGTCAAAGTTGCTCTAATTCACACATAAAGGTGATTTCAAAGGAACATACACAATTTCCACCATGCACATTACTAGAATAGTATTCAAAATAATTTTTTTAAAGTGGTTTAGAATTTCTATCAAAAGTTGTACACGTTAGTAATTTCAAAACCATTTGAACCTATAGTTTTTCAAACTATTTAACTTTCGGTCAAGCGAACACCATTCATGGATTCTAAAGACTAAAAATTTAAGGATGAAGTTATTTTAACATAATTGCGGCAAGGAATGAACATAGATCCCATTTAGGCTTTTCGTCGAACGTTACGGGCATTTGCGCCCTCCGACAAAATACATTCTTTCAACATACTAAACCATTTCACACTTTTTATAACTTACGGGCTCTACATACCCAAGAGTCAAAATATAACTACAATTTTTATAAAAGTACCAAGGAGTGAACATCGGATATATTTGGACCCAAATTGTTAAGGAAAAGGAATTTTTTTCTTTCTTCTTTTTTTTTTTCAAATGTACTATATTGACCAAGTTTAACCAACTCATGCCAAGAGATAGGAAATCTTTACATACCTCGATTTCTTTCTCCAACTAATTCCAACACAAGACCAATCCAATTTATGCTTCCGAATGTCCAACGTCTACACAAATTACGATAACGCCAACGATTAACAACCATATCCGGTTTTAAATCCTAACTCTCTAGTTTCAAATTTTACAAAAAAATTTGGCAGCATCTCCCCTTAAAATACGCCACCCCGAGAATTCAACTCAGCTCAATTAATCAATCAACAACAACAATAACAACCTACAACATCAATAAACCCTCTCTAATACCATCACGACATCAAAACACCACAAAACGCTATTGCGACATAATTGGTAAAATAGGGCAGCAATTATACAAACACATATCTACCATATTCAAGCCTTCCTATTTACTCCAAGAACTATAATACATCACTCCAATGCCCAACACAAACCCCCAATGATAAAATATAACGTTACACATCCCATGGGGCTCCAAGTCGAGCTAACCCTCATGTATACATTCACATAGTTTTCCCAACACTTATTTCACCCCACCAAGACTATTTTCATAAGAAATAAACATAAACACATGAGTATAAATCAATACATCTTCATATGCAAACTTGTCCTCAATTCTAACCCCAAATTCAAAATTCACAATTCAACTAACAACCTTCGAAATTCACAATTCAACTAACAACCAACCCCTTTTTCATGTTTTACCTTCATTATAATGCACCCCTAACACACCCACAATCTTTAATTAACATAAATGAAGCTAGAAATTAATATACCTTTCAAGTCCCTTACTAGACCCAAATCTTCATATCCATCGAACCAAGCACTTCCTTGATCAACGAATGCCACCACTCCACTTATGAGACTCAATATATAAAGCTTAAAGAGTCAAATAATCGAAAGATCAAAAAAAAGAATTTTTTTCCCACTGTAGCTGGCCGAGAGCTCCTCTCTAGTTGGTCTCAATTTTTTCTTAGTGTAGAAATCTCTTCTTATACAAGAGATAAGCTCACACATGTTTATATAGGTATAAGTACCCCCACATGGACCAATTAGAAATAGCCACACACATGAGCCCACAACAATTTAATCTTGAGGAGTAAACCTAGAATAAAATTTACATTTGGTCCCAAACTTTATCAAATCGAACCAATTAAGGACTTACGAGTTCTAACTTACGGGGTCTAACATTATCACTATTCACAAAGTTGCAAAATTGTAGCTTATTTGAGAGTTAAAATTAGAAAAGGATTTTAATATACATAAGAAAAAAAACAAGCAAGAGTTACATTCCATAATGTTTACACAATGAATGCTTAGTAAAGCACTTTGTTGAATACTTGCAGTTATAAGAACACACTTTATACATAAATATATCTGAAATTAGGTATACTAGCAAAATAAGTCCATGTTTTTTGTCTTTCAAAGCAAACAAATGTAACATCTGTCCAGCATCTTCCTCAGACAAACTATAATAGCCAGAATGTAAGCTGAGAAAATTGTAGCTAATAATATTGTAAGGAACTAGGTGTTGGGATCTTATGAACTTGCAAAACATTAGCAGCATGTCCCTGAAACAACTTGAAGCGACAAGCCTCTCCAACAGCTAACTTGTTTTCTCTTCGAAATTTAGCCCATCCTCTTTTCATGTGAATTGCTTGCACGTTATACTCTATTTTCACTCGCCATTCTTTTCGTTTTCTGTTAACTAGCCTCATGTTCTTCTTTTCAAATATTTTTATCCTTGCAGCAAATCTCATTGGGATAGTCTAAGAAACATATTTATCAAACAATCATGATAGTTAGATTTTCTAGACAATAATTTGTAAATTAATGAGTGAAACATGTAGCTAATGTCAAACAAAATTTACAAAACTATTGAACTTACTATAAAATTAGTGTGTGACGTTTTTAAAAAAATTTCAAAATATGGATCGCCACAATCAAAGTTCACAAAGTTGTGTCGACTGCTGTAATTTGGAGCATCTTCTTCGCTTCCACTGTTATCTTTTCCAACATCCTTATCTGTCACAAACATGACATAAGTGTAAAACTAAGATGATATGATTCCTATTGAAATTCAATAGAATATTTAAAATCACAAACTTTAACACATAACTTTGAACATGGATATTGATACTTGTTTTTAGCACATATAAAGGATCTAATAAGCTATAGTTGCATTGATGTATAAGTCATTAACTATAATATTTCATTTAGTTTGATAATCTGTTACTATATATATATTTATTCAAGCTCCTTGCCGCCGTCACATATTTCTTAAAGCATCAAATATCCAAGTGCAAGTTATTACTACTATATAATGTTGGGTTAAAATCTAATGAACTAGTAAAGATGTTTGCTTACCATGAGACTCTTCCACCTCAATTACGTTGGCATTAGTTTGAGGATTAACTGGAATATCATCATCTTCTTCCTCGGTTATATTAGCATGAATTTGAAGGTTAACTGCAATATCATTCTCTTCTTCTTCGATTATAGTAGCATTAGTTTGAATGTTAATTGGAATACCTTCCCCTTCTTCTCCTTGTCTTTTTCTTTTTCTCGTCTCTGCTAAGGGACCATAGCTCAGATTTTCAATAGAATGATCCGAAATAACCAGAGAACCATCTGCTTCAATTGGATATTCAATTTCTACTACCTTCCAAAATTCTATAGTTTGTTTATAATTGACTAAGCCTGTATAAAATAAAACACTAAACGATTCATATCAAATATAGAAAAAGATAGAGAATGTTACCTAATGATGCATTCTCTCTCTTAAGATTATTGTAGTGGGGATCATCTTCATATTTGGACTCATCATTAGATGGCATGTCTAAATTTCTTTTCTCAGTATTTGATGCTATCATTTTCCTAGCTCTTTTCGAAGGTCCTGTAAACTCCTCTCCAGAGCTACTACTAAGTTCCTCATAAAGAATCGGCCTCCTTTGAATAATGTTTTTACAATATTTCTTTGTGTATAGCTGAACATGGAACGTCGATTTATCAAAAAGAAAAAATAGCAAAACATTCCCTTGCTTCAGTTGGTGATGAAACACGAATTGTGGCCAATCTCCTTCACATATAAAGTAATTGGGCTTTTCTCTTACTATCTCTAATTGCCACCATATTTCAGCCACGTCCGTTTTCAATAAGCAATTCATGGTCAACATTTTCTTATTTTCTTTAATGAAACAAGACGACAATTGCTAAAATATTAAATTTAGCAAATGAACAGAAAAAATTTAAATTAGAATTATCAACTTGTTTTCCTACAACGTCTTCATAAATTATTTCAAATAAAAAGTGTTCCCTTCTCTTCTTCGTAAAATAAAATCAAACACAACTTCATCTTCAGTTTAACTTAAAAAATTTTATATAAAAATTTAATTTTTTTTAAATCTATGATCTAACTAGTAAATATTATGTCCAAATTCCTTAAATTCAAGAGCCCCCACCCCCACCCAAAAAAAAAAAAGAACTAAAAATTTTGACAAACTCACCATTTTATTTGTGAAGGTTTCTACAGATAGTAAAATCTTGAAAAATGCTGGAGTCTTATCAGGATCTAATAACATCTTTTATTGTTTTGTATTCTACAAGAAGAAAAGATAGAATCAAAAATGGAAATTCTATTCTTTTTCTTGATAGTTCTTACTAGACTTGCATACTTTGGCAAGAGCAAGATGGGCATCTACAGTCAGAAAAGAAACAAACAACATATGGGATTTAGCAAAAAATAAGCAAGCAAAGGAGCTGCATTTATTATTGACATGGTGATCTAGATTTTAACTAAACAAAGATTATGATATGTACCAAAAACATCATAAAATAGAAAAGGCGAAACTTTGCATAGAGACTCAAGACAGACAAAAAAAAGAGAACAATACATAGAGGGAGAAAGATGTGTATCTAGAGTTCAACAAAGAAACAAAGAACAAATTGATTTCAGAAAAATTAAGCAAGCAAAAGAGCTGCATTGTTTTGATGAAGATTTTAAGCAAAAGAAAGATTATATTTTTTCCAGCAAATCTGCATATACCTAACTGAATGTACAAAAATTAACCACACCCACATAACAGAAAAGGTGAAATTTTTCAAAAAGATTCAAGAATGATAGAAAAAAAAAAGTCCAAAGAGAGACTAAGATGTGCATATACTTCATCAAAGAAATAAACAACAAAAGGGATTTAACCAATGTTAAGCAAGCAAAAGAGCTACATTTACCATTGATTTGGTGATCAAGATGTGCATATACTTTAGCAAAGAATAAACAACAAAAGGGATTTAACCAAAGTTACGCAAGCAACTGATTTCCGTTTACCATTGCTACGGTGATCAAGAATTTAAACAAATAGAAAAGCTTAAATTTTTTTCAGCACATTAGCATAACTCCCAACTGAATGATAATAAACACATACCCTCAAATAACAAAAAAGGTGAAATTTTGCATAGAGATTTAAGAATGATAAAAAGAAAAAAAATCCAGTCCATGGAGAGAGCAAGATGTGCATCTGCATTTAGCAAAGAAACAAACAACAGAACGAATTTAATTGAAATTAAGCTAGCGAAAGAGTTGCATTTACCATTGATGTGGTGATCAATATTTTAAACAAAAAATAAAGATTAAATTCTTACCAGCAGATTAACATAAACTCAACTCCATAATAATAAAAACACACCCCAAATATTTAGAAAAGTCAATTTTTGCATAAAGATTCCACCATGATTAACAAAAAACACTAGTCCATGGAGAAGAGCAAGATGTGCATCTATGTTTTGTCAAAGAAATAAACAACAAAAGGGATTTAACCAAAGTTAAGCAAGCAAAAGCGTTGCACTTACCATTGGTGTGGTTATCAAAAAGATTAAGCTTTACCAACATATTAACATGAACCCAACTGAATGATAAAAAACACACATAGCCAAATAACAAAAAAAGTGAAGTTTTGCATAAAGATTCCAGAATGGTAAAAAGAAAAAAGTCAGTCCATGTGGAGAGCAAGATACGTATCTACATTTTAGCAAAGAAACAAACAACAAAAGAGGTTTAACCAAAGTTAAGCAAGCAAAAGAGTTGCATTTACCATCGATGTGGTGATCAAAAAGATTATACTTTTGCCAGCACATTAACATGAACCCAACTGAATGACAAAAAATAACCATACCCAAATAAGAAAAAAGGTAAAATTTTGCATAAAGATTCAAGAATGCTAAAAAGAAAAAAGTCAGTCCACACAAATAGCAATATGTCCATCTACATTTTAGTAAAGAAACAAACAACAAAAGGGGTTTTAGCAAAGTTAACTAAGCAAAACAGCTCTATTTACCATAAATTGATAGTTTAAGAATATTGAAACAGCAAAAGGTGGAAAGTGAAGAACATACCCTAGTAGTAGTAGAGAGAGGAAGACTGAATTTTTGGAGGGAAGCTACAACTTGAAGCTACTTAGAAAGAAAGAAAGCAAGAATGGTGATAAGAGGGAATTTGGTTGGGTGGGGGTGGGGGTGGGGTGGATTGGTCGGGGTTAGTGGGGGGTTGGGGGCAATCTAAATTTGAAATTTAACTATGAAGAAGGAGGTACATAAGGATAGTGGGGTCCCTCAGTTCAAGTATCGAGGTATGTTTATGGAAAAACCCATGGTCTTTTGCTATAATACTAATATATGCTACTATCATGGAATTATTTGTCCAAGGTGAAAAGGGGTGGAAAAAAGAATCCCTTTAGCGAAAATTATTTTAAATAACTTGTTATTTATTAAAATAATTCATTATTTCAAACTTTAAACATAAAATATAAAATTTAAACAATTTAGTTAGCGCCTTTTAAGGTCGCATTTAATTTGTAGTTATTTAGATATTTTTTTCACTCTGCTATTTAAATTTTATATCAAAGATTATTAATTTATACTGAATGATCATTGTTTCTTCACAAATAATCTTATTGTTACTATATATATCACTTTCTTAATATGGTAAAGTTAATTTGATTGTGATTACCCATTCTTATATGTTATTAGGTGAGAATTTCTATCTTTAAAGTATATGTTAGCAACATAATTTAAAGTGAATTATGAGATAATACATCCTTCCTCATTTCAAGTGTCGTAATAATGACTTTGTTCAAAATGACTTTGATCATTTAGCTTTCACCTTATACAAATTTGTTGGCCTCCTAGAAAATTAATTAGGTACCAAAATGAAAAAAAAAAAAAGAATCTAGAAATGAAACAAATTACTAAAAATGAAATAACATAAATCCACTTTATTCTTTTTTTTAAAAAAAAAACACTTTATTAAAATCTTGATGCAAAAAGAAAAATGAAAAGAAATACTTTATTCTAACAAAAGACCTTCAAGAGGTTTTGAAATAACCTAAAGTAGAAATTAAGTTTTTGTGAATCCCAAGATAGTCAATTTAATAATGAAATGTCCAAAAAAACAAGTTAATATTAACATTATTATTGTGCAAATCCCAAGATAGTCAATTTAACTATGAGACATCCAAAAATTCTAGTCAAATAAAAAAATTATTATTAAAAATCATATCTTAGAATATGTTAACTGTGTGAAGTATTTTTCAAAAGTCTCCCATGTCAGAACATTTTCACTTGCAAAAGCACAAATAACATGTAATATCCCTAAACAGAAAAAACAAGCAGACATTTTACAAATTACAAGTGATGTACCAAAAGCAAAAACACAAAAAGACATCTATCTATATTACCTTGAAAACACCAACACTAAAAATATAAAGTAAAATTACTATTTTAACCTCATTTAAATAAATTACCAAATTGCCCTCTTATTATATTTTTAATGTATGCACTCCGTTTTCAAATCCTACACCCTCACACCACTTAGCAATCATCATGCAAAGAGCCACTTCCAACAGATGCAACTTTTGTGTTTTCTTTCTTTAAATCAAATGCAATTTCTCACTGTTCTTGCTTCAAAACAATCAACGGGGGGATGCAAGTTCACATTAGCAATTAACTTTTGCCACCCTTCAAACTTCCGTACGAAGAGTCCTATGCAACTTTCCAAACGTGAACGAGGGAGTATGCCCTTTTACATCTTCGTACCCTAATGAATTATCTTCATTTCACAAACTATCAACAATACTTCAGAAGGACTAAAAAATAAATTTCTGACATCGAAACTTTGTTATAATTGCTTGGACCTCTTTATTACTCAATTCTTGATATTGTTACAGTAGTTTGTTGGTGGATACATCTTTTCATCCTATACCACAGAAAGGAAGAATAACCTCAATGAGGAAGAGCAGAGCGTTCAACTACTTCTGCATCTACGACCAGCTAAATTGGTGACTGTGGCCTGGTCGTGGTTTGGATGGTGCGCACCCCAGCAATGTGTCATTTTGCTGGCAACAGGTGAAACAATAACTGCCAGATATTTTATCCATGGTGATTAAGGCCATTTTGCTCCCAGGCCAACATTGTTCCCAAGGCGTGAATGCTTGCAAACTTCAACCTAATACTGAACAGAAGCAACACAGACTTTTTCTCTATAAAACATTAGAACGGTGATCATAAATTCCCATCAAAATAACCAACTTCTGCAACTGCAAACGAGCAGGTATGCCCTGATTATACCTCTGTTTGGCCTTGTTTACGATTTGGTTAAAGTGCTATCCACCCTTACAGATTTGTAAGTTACATGCATTGTTTATTTATAATTTATAGTTTCTCAATCACATATACGCCCTTCAACCGCGTAACTTTTGAAAATAATTCTATTTCACTTGGTCCATTTTGTCACCAACTTTGGCATTCTCTCATTTACATTCATGCATGGTCACTTTAATTTTTCACTTCTAAATTTTTTTGTTCAACGAAAAACTTCAATACCAATGCTCCTTCTCCTGCAAACACACTAAAGGTTTGGTTTATGTTTTGGTGAAATTGGTAGCCACCATTAACACACTGTAACTTATGCTCGAATTTACATATGTTCACGCAGTTACTTATGAATTTGTACTAAGTAACAAGTTCAGTATGATTAGATTGCCTTGATTCATGGATTAATGATTCTTACAGCAAGAAGATTAACAGTTACCATCTTCATAATATGCAACTGATGTCCTGCTGACATACAATACAATTTCATGTACATGTAAGTCTTGGCAAGGTTTGTACTTTGTACTTTTGAGCATTGAGAGTTTTACAGGTCTACACAAAGTGCTCGAAATCAAGTTAAGATTGAAAATGATTCTGCAAATGAGTAAATTACGTTGTAAATAGTTACACTAGAACTACACTTGGTATGTTGTTCTAAATTGAAGGAAGGAGCATATCCTATGACAGTTTGCTAGAGTTCCGATGCTGTAGTTTCACCATAAGTAGTTAGTATTGACCATAAATAGAATTTTGTGCTTGTTTATACTTTCATTTCTACCTTTTTTTTTAAACGAATAGATGTTTGTATCTTCTAAGCAATTCTCGTGTTTTAACAAAGGAGAAACAAATACATTGGGTATGACATTGCTTTGGCAACACAAGGAGACTTGCCATTAAAGGAAAAAAAGAAACATCATCAAGAAACAATTCCTTATGACTCAATGCTAGCAAGGAAGTATGACAATTCCTGCAAATGAAGTGTGCAAATCATCCAACTGTCCCTACAAGAAAAGTAACAACAATGTGTATCCAAAGTTGAAAACCCTAAATGACTAACCCGACACATTAGATAGCAGTATAGGACTATGAAAAGGGCGGTGCACTAAGCTCCTGTATGGAGTGAATTCGAGGAGCACTTGAACTACTAGAATATATTGTACAACTGTACCCTACATTTCTATAGAAGGGTGTTTCCACAGCTTTGAAGAACAATGAATATCATTCAATTAGTAAAAGAGGTGCTATCATGTAAGTTTGAAGTAAGGTACTGGCACTTGCTAAACAAGCTTGATTTGCTGCTTTCTTTAAAGTTTGAAGTAAGATACTGGCATTTCACTTTGCTAAAGTACAGACTTATTAATACTCTGTACTTTAACAGTTGAACCCATGTAAATTTGCACAGTGCGATCCTCCATATGCTTCTCTATTTTACTTAGTCTATTTCTATAATACGTCTATGTTTTGCAATGACGATAAATAAAGCGCAAGGACAAACAATACCCAATGATGGGTTGTACCACCACAATATGTTTTCTCCATGGACAAGTATACGTAGCACTTTCTAGAGGAATCTCAATAAGCAGTACAAAGTTTTGGTATTGACTGAACAGCCTGCAGATTGCCACACAGGGATGTGTAGCAAAATATTGTCTACAAAGAAGTATTAGGTACGACATGATTTATAACTACTTTCTAATACATCAAAACAGCAAAACGGGCACAACACATGAACCTAACGAAACTTATTTTTGTGGAATTCATAGGCTCGGAGGAGGACCAGTTAACATGAACAACTTACAATTGCCAAAGAAGGTGCTGCTATGGTCTTGGTCTATGCTACCCCATTACATATTATAGTACAAGTTTTGGTCGCAATTTAAGCAGACTATGCCTGTGCAGTGTTCGAAAAAAAATTGACACTCACCTACCACGTGCTACTGGAATTTGTTCCTAATACAGTTGTATCTTCTGGGATTATGTTACTTCAGACTTATTTGTCCTTCTATTTGACCTTCTAAATCATTTTAAGAACTTCTGCAATGTCTCTTATGTGATGCTTTGAAGTGACAAATGATGCTGAATGCAAACAACTGGTTAACAAGTTGTAAAGCCTGTTTCAGTAGGCTTAGCATATCCTATTGGAAGTCAATTTACAATAAAAGGAAAGGATCTCAAACATACACAGAGAAAGAGGCTGTCTAATACTTCCGATCATTCTTCCCTTATAACTAACATAACAAGTCCTTAGTTGAAATTTAACTTGGTGGCAGTTTACATACTAGCTTGACAAACATACTATGGCTTCCTAAATGCTACTATCAGGAAAAGAGGAGAAAAATGCGCAGCCAGTGTAGTGAAAGAAATATGATCATTTCCTCCCCTATCACCCCGAAACACCACAAGTAAAAGGGTAATAGACATTATTCTATGGTTATATAAATCTCAAGAATGGCCATACACGTGCAGCGCATGTGGAGCAAAACTAATCTATCTTAAAAGCATGAACTCTAAACTCAATATTAAATCACCAAAATACCCCTAACTAAAAATAACCTAACTTAAAGCAGTGTCATGCTATACACTCTTTCACAAGAGTTTCCATTAACAGCCACCAAAGTTCATCCTCAACCGATGCAACTCCTCACTTTTCTCTATTTAAACCTATCAAATCATAGAACACACAGACGTCCGACTTCTAAAAATAAATGAATGCACAAACATCTAACTTCTACAATAAATGAACAGGTATACCTTGCTACATATTCTTAGCCAAGCAAATGCCTTTAATCATTCAAGACTTCTTCGACACTGTATCATTCAAATACATCAGGAAGCCTTATGATTGTTGTGAATGAGTCATGACCCAGACCTAGGGTCTAGGTGTGATACATCAAATGGGAACGAAAGAGTCCCTAAACAAGTCTCAAGATACAAAAAATACACATCATCGATTCGAAAGCACATACGAAAGTAAACACATAGTACTAAGGGACGGGAACGTAGGACTCACAGTATAGGGTAATTAGGGGCTTAGTATCTTACTCATCATGAAACGTAATCAACTCACATGCATATAGCCAACAACAAATCATAGTCATAAGATAGTCGTAACCAAGGCACCAAATACATCACATAAAATATAATGAAAAGCGTGTACAAGGTTCCCAAAAGTACCTCTAACGTAAGATAGGTCGGGGGACAGGACATACCCCGGGCTCACACTCAAAGTTAATATTAGAAATTAAACATAACATAGATAGAAGATGGTAGTTCATCCTTGGAAGATAAGACTCACCACTACAAGTAACTGGAGATCCGAGTTAAGCGTCATATGGTGGAAAGTTAGTCCCTGGTTCCTATATTGTGAGATCATGTAGGTAAGAGTATGTGTTAGTACATTTGAATGTACTAATTATGTGGGATACTATGCATGTAAATTTCCAAAGCTTGGATACGATTATAGATATCAAGGGACATAATATACCCAAAGAAAAGTAGTATACAACATGATATGAAGTCCATGATGCATGATATGCAAATAATGCACATATATAGTGGGGATGTGACCTCAATCGACATAAGTAAGACCAAGCAAGTTATTGTCACGCCCCAAGTTGCCGTTAGGGCGGACTGGCACCCTTGTCGATAAGGCTTGGGAGAACCAATCTATATCTAT
>JAOTQJ010083811.1:0-12418 GCA_025642045.1 Solanum sejunctum
CATACCTCATTGTATGACCTCGTTACTATCTCGAGATAACCTTTCCTTACTCCAAATACTTATCTACAACATAATAGCGAATATAACTAGCATTAATAGCTAATAGACACACCTTGGCATCCCAATCACATACAAAAATAATACATGGGCAACAAGCGAGTATTCATAAACCCGGGCATATTCCTTTAACTTTTTCGCTCCTAATCATATTTTCCAATACACATTAGCATCTACACATCATGTGCAGCCTATTTTAAGTCCATAACAGCCTTACAATAGCCCACTTCTGTAAAACTAATTAGCCTTTTAACACTTCTGTAAAACCAATATTTGCTGCATGATTAAGTACTACTACATAATAAAGCCATCCAACAAGGTAAAAAACCTCTTAACTAACAAGAAAAATACACAAGAATCCTTAGTACACAATCTGTTCAGAAATTCCAGCATCATCATACTAACATATAGTTCTTGTTTTTCATAAGAAAACTATACTAAATACATGTGTAAACTTACTTACCACTTACTTCAAGGTGTAAGGCTTATCCAATAACCCTAGTAGAGTTATTTAGCTTCTTTGCAAGGTGAAGAAAGAAGAACAATAAAGTTGGGAGAAAGTAAAAATTTTCCAAGTTAAAAGTGAATAGATATTTGCTGCTTATGACCCCTCTTTATATTAACACTTTGGCCGACATTCTCTTGATCTTTTAATCATCTTACACCATACATTAATAAGTTGTTTATGCATCAGCTTGTCCATTAAACTTGTGCCAAAATGGTTCTCCAAGTTGATGGACTTGGGCTCCCTATTATGCTAACTTTTCTTACTTAGTCTTTGGCCCAATTTGTTAAGTGTTTTGTATTATCTTTGGGCCCTTTTTAATAACTATCTTGGGCTAAATATATAGACCATTTATGATGCTAAGACATGGGTCCAAGTTACACCCTTAATGCGGACTTTATTAAAAATCAAACTTGGATAATTTTGACGTCGAGCCTCATCTCCATTTAATTAGTGATTTTAATCTAAGCAAGTAGGTGACTCACCTGCTAGCTTCTAAGTCCCACAAGCACCTCAATTCTCTCACTTCATTTAAGGCTCTAATCTCCTCAATTCAACATAAAACATGCATACACCCGACCCTCTTAAGCGTTAGACGCACATATAGCCCATTAATGCGAGATTCGAGCACTTTTAAATATTAGCGTTAATTTGTCCCAAACCATGATATATTTCATTTGACTTGTGCTAGTATTGTAAGGTGTGGGGTATTACAATAGCGATGGACATTTTGTGATAAGGTTCGAAAATGAAGAGGACAGGGATAAAAAATATTTTGTGCATTGGACTATATCACCTACTGAGGAGACTAGTGATCATAAAAAGGAGATCCTCACAATGATCCCTCTTTGGATTAAACTCCCAAACTTATGCCTGAACTGTTGAAATGTAGTGGTTCTAAGCAAAATTAGAAGCATACTTGGATAACCTCTATATGCTAATGAGTCTACAACTCAAGCTAGAAGGATTTCATTTGCTCAAATTCTTATGGAGATGGATATTACCAAGGAACTACCAAAAAGCATTAAAATCAATGATGCTAAAGGGAAGATGTTTGAGCAACAGGTTATGTATAAGTGGAAGCCTTTTTTTTGTCAAAAATGCCTACAAGTTGGGCATTCCTGTGGTGAAAAAGGTCTTGAACTAGTGATCAAAAGGCAAGAACAAGGACCAAAAAGGAATGGAAAGCAACAAACAAAAAAGTGATAAATGAATAGAAGGGTAAAGAAAAGAAAACAAAAATAGGAAATGAAGGGAATCAATAACAAGACCAGCAAAGGAATCAAAATGAGTGGAAAGTTGTAAAACATAAATCAGCCAGTAAGATGCAACAACAGGTGACAACTATAAAAGATGGACATAATAGCTGATATGAAACTGGAGAGATAAGTAGAGGAAAAGATAGGGAAGAGGAAGAAGTACCACCTGATAAATTAGAGGAATAATAGTGTCTTCGAATGTGAGAGGCTTCAACCAAGAGGTGAAGCATAAAAAGTTTAGGTTTTTTATGCAAAATAATAAAGTGAAGATTATTGCAGTGTAATGACACAAGTTAGAGTGGATAAAACAAATAATATTATTAGGAAAATAATGTCAGGATGGGAATGGTGCACTAATATTACAAGACAGAATAGAGGAAGAATCTAGGTGCACTGGGATCTTAACAAAGTAAAGTTCCAAATGAAAGATAAAACTATTCAACATGTACGTGGATAGATACAAATGGTGCAGAATGGAATGACATTCTAGTTCACAGCTGTATATGGTCTACATGCAATTAGTGCAAGGGGATCAATGTAGAGTGAACTCCAAAGACTAAGTAATCAAATTCCTAACCCTTGTCTAATAATGAGGGACTTCAACTCCATCCAAAATTCAGAGGACAGTCCAGTGGGAAGTTATGTGCAAATTGGAGAAACAAGAGATTTCAGAGAGTGTATGAGCCATTGCAATCTGATAAAATTGCCTACAGTAGGAACGAATTTCACATAGACCAATGGGCATATATATAGCAAAATAGACAAAGCACTAGTCAATGATGAGTGGATGATCAAAATGCCACCAAAGCAAGTGAGGGTAATGGATCCACTATTCTCAAATCATTCACCCTTGAGCATTGAGATTGTGGAGAAAATTCACAATAACACAAGACCTTTTAGATTCTATAATTGCCTATGTCAACATCCTGAATTTGAAGTGAAAGTTAGAACATATTGAAAATATCATGGGAGAGGAATGCATGGAGTCTGGCAGAAAAAAAGGAAATGCAGAAGTTGAATCAGAAAGAGTTCAAGGGATTTCCGAGAAAGTGCAGCAAATAAGGCAAAAGTGTGTAGATCAACAGGATCTTAAGGAAATAAAGAATGAACTAAAGGAACAATTAACTAAATGGAGCATGATAGAGGAATCAATTTTCAAGAAAAAGTCTAGAGTTCAGTGGCTTAAACTTGGTGATTCAAACACCAAGTTTTTCTTTGCATAAATAAAAGGAAGGAAAGCACAGAATCATATTACTATGCTGACCAAGGAAGATGGCACAATCCTCATGGATCAAGAGGAAATAACAAATAAAGTAGTAGGGTTTTACAAGAACTTACTTGAAAAATCACACTCTCATATGCCAGTAGCACAACACGGAATACTCAAAAATGGCCCAATACTAACCAACCACAACAACTGGAATTAATGAGGGATTTCAACAGGGAAGATGTATACAATGCACTGAAGATATTGATGATAACAAGGCACTAGGAGGTGATGGTTTCAACTCAATATTTTACAAGAAGACATGGTTTATAATTGGAGGTGAGGTAACAAATGCTATCTTGTCTTTTTTTAGAACCAATGAGATGTATAGCCCTGTGAATAGAACAATAGTGAAACTTATTCCTAAAGTAAAAACTCCAGCTCCATAATAGAATATAGACCCATTTCTTGTTGCTCTATACTCTATAAAATCATTTCCAAAATTCTCACAAATAGATTGAAATCTGTTATGGAATACTTGGTGGATCCCAGCCAGGCAGCATTTATTCCTAGAAGAATACTAATAGACAATATCATCTTAAGTCATCAGTTTGTTAAAAGGGTATGGCAGAAAAGGTATCTCACCAAGATGTGTGATGAAAATAGATTTACAGAAAGCATATGCCCAGTTGAGTGGCATTTCGTTGAAGAGGGACTCAATGGACTCCAGATGAATGAGAAATTTGTGAAATGGATTATGGCATGTGTAACAACAGTGAACTACTCAATACTGATCAGTGGTGCACCAAGTCCTCCTTTCAAGGCAAAAAGAGGGGCTAGATAAGGAGATCCACTCTCTCCTTATCTCTTCACTCTAGTGATGGAATATCTGAGCAAAAGTTTAAAGACTCTTAGGACAAAAAAGGCTTCAAATTCCACCCTAGATGTTATAAATAAAACATTGTCCAACTAAGTTTTGTTGATGACTTGCTTTTATTTAGCAGAGGAGATAAAGAATAAGTAAGCATGGTTTAAGATTGCTTCCAAGAATTCTCCAAGGTATCAGGTTTGATAGCCAACCCAGCAAAAAGCAATGTATACTTTGGAGGAGTGATAGAACCACATCAAGAGGACAGTTTGAGCTACACAATATTCAAAAGAGGTACATTAACTTTTAGATATGGGAGTACCCATGAGCCCAAAGAAACTGACAGTTAACCAATGCTAACCATTGATGGATAGGATGATGCAAAGCATTCAAACTTGGAGTGTGAAATTTTTGTCCAATGTAGGTAGATTACAGCTGATACAGAGTATGTTATTAGCAATTCAAAACTTCTGGTCTCAAATATTCCTTATGCCAAAATAAGTATTGCAACAAGTGAAAACTATTTGCAAGAGGTTCCTATGGAATGGAGAGGTACAAAATAAAGGGAAAGATTTACTAGCTTGGGAGGGGTACTATATCAGCCTAAAGTAGCAGGAGGTCTAAATATAATGGATATTCAGACATGGAACAAAGCTGTAAAATTGAGTATTTGTGAAACATGGAACACAAAAATGATAAATTGTGGGTGATATGAGTACACACATACTATATAAAAGGAAAGAAACAATGGGAAACACAAGCTAACCAAGCCTAATGAATAGTAAGGAAAATATTGCAGGGTGAACAATGGTTAGAGGCTGCAAAATTGAACAAAGAAGAAATGTTGGAAGTTGAGACATATTTCATAAATTCAATACAGGAAGTTGAGAGGAGAGTACGAGAAAAGTACCATGGAAGGGATAATATGCAACAATTATGGGCAGCCAAAATGAATTTTCATCTTGTACCTGGCAACTTATGGAAAGTTGTATACAAAACATAGGCTTGAGAAATAAGGAATAGTTACAGACACAACCTATAACATCTGCAACAGTGCTCCTGAAAGTCACCAACACCTTTTCTTCGAGTGCACTGAATTAAGCAAAATCTGGAACAAGATGTTACATGGATGGCCATCACACTAGGTATTTTCCTACCAATTGGCTCTTAACATGTGTAATAAGTTAATAACTCATTCTTTTTACATCATTTTAATTTTATTATTTATTTATAAATTTAAATACTTAACTATTATTAACTTTATTTATATTTTGTGATCCCCATGTGTCACTAAAAACGTCAATATCTTTTTTACCTGCACTATTTAAAATTAAGTTAGTTTTTTAAATACAAATTCTTAAATCTTTAAACTACAAAAATCATCTTTTTGATAATTTTATACTCCAACTCAAAATTTTATTTTTTAATAAAAAAATATGTTTTATTTTTTAAAATATACTTTCTTCATTCTAAAACACTCATCACAATTTTTATTTTAGATTGAAATGATGTAAAATTTGACCAACACTTAAATCTATACTTTTTAGTCATATTAATATGAGATATACTTTTAGTCTTTAAAAATATAATTTGTAACTTTAAAATATTAAATTAATTTATTCAAATTTTAACTTTGAAAATTAGTTAGATTGACTCTTGAAAACCAAAGACAAAAATATGAAAATTAATTTAGAAAGAAGGGAATATAAAACTTCTTCCTCTTTTCGTTTTAATTTATTTGGCTTACTTTTTTTTGATTTCAAAAAAGATTTTTTTTGTTTTTGCCAATTCTTTAATTTTAACTTTTCATATGACATGTTTAGGATCACATGATTAAATGATATTTAGGTATATGTTTTCATACATTCTTTTGGTTTAAGACTACAAGATTCAAAGTTTTCATTATTTTCTAAAATTCTATATCAAATCAAATTCAGATCAATAAATTGAAATAGAATTCTAAAACTCTTTGAGAGATCTTATTCTATTTTTATTGTTTATAAACTATATTATATAAAGAAGATTGTACTTGTTTTCTTAAAACAAAATCGAAGATACATTAATTTATATAAATTAACAATCAAATATTTTTCCCAGAAAATAGACCCACTTGTGGGATCCCACTGGGTATGTTGTTGTTGTTTAACAATCAAATGTTTATTATATTATTTGTAATTGATATCATTTGATACAAATTTTAAAACGTTAGTCGTCACACTGAGCTACTATTTGTGCATGATAACTTTATCTGATAATTATTCAATAGTTTATAAAATTAGAAAAAATAAAATAAAAAATATTTAAGAATAAAAGATTCCAAACTCTTATTTTTATAATATAATATTTAAATTTCTTTATGTAGAAAAGTGAAAAAGTAGATTAGCAATGACAAATTTGTCATCTCCTATAAATATTTAGGTTAAAATATTATATTTTTTGTTCAGATTCTAAAAAACTATGTGCACTGCTCACAAATGCCTATTACATAGTTATGTGAATTACATAAAAATATATCATCTTATTTAATTATTATTATTATATATATCCACCCCAATTGAAATATACTTCATGTTTACGACTGTAATCATATAAAATTTATTAAAATATAAATTTTATAACATAATTCAAATTATATTTAATTCAAAATATATTAGTCCAAATAAATATTATTGATTAATATAATTGGGTTCATCAATTAAGTCCAATAAAATATGAACTTAATTAGAAGCCCAAATAAATTTATTTGGGCTACAAAAGATGACCCACTTCATTGGGCCCAATGTCCTTTTATCCTAGAGGCCCGTTGATGCACATGTTGGATGATGTGGTGTACCAAGTCAAATAAAGAAATTAATAGGACCATGCCATGTGTCAAAATGACATGGCATTCCTGTCTAAATCAAAGGACGATAAATATGTGGCACATGTACAAGTGTTGTGTCTTAACCAATCAAATATTTTCATGTCACTTGAAAGGAGTCCCATTCTTATCACTTTTCCCGCACCATGTCACCTTAAATCTGATTGGCCAGAAGAAAGCCTGATTCCATTATAACTGAAGGAAACTTATTCTTATCACTTTTTCTGCGCCATGTCACCTTAGATCTAATTGGCTGGAAGAAGGTCTGATTCCATCATGATTCCGCTATTCTACAACTATATAGAGGAGCCCTCATAATTCATAATTACTATGAAGAATTCTAATAAGAAGCTAGAGAGAGCTCATGGATCAAATGCGTAGATTTCTCTACAAGCAACAACAATTCAAGAAATCAAGCATTCAAGTTCAAGAATACATCAAGATCAAGATCACCAGATTCAAGAAAAAGCCCAAAAGCTCTTGGATTAAAGTACAAGTCAAGATTAAGTTCAAGAACGAGTTCATATCAAGTTCAAGTTTATCAAATCATTTAATCAAGATCAAGACCATCGAATTCAAGATCAAGCCCCAAAGCCCTTGAATTCAAGTATAAGTCAAGATCAAATACATCAAGTTTCCAAGATTGAAGATCAACCTAAAGATCCCTTGAATTTATATTTGAAAAGGCAAATTAGAGGATTCATAGAGATTGTAGAACTCACTCCTTAAATAAAATACTACGATTGTAGCAATATTTTTCATTCCTTGAATATTATTTTCTCAACGTGAATTTTATTGCCTATACAAATTTTGGCATGCCCAATGGGACAATCTCTACCTCTCATCTCAACTTTTTCAAGAATCAAAGAATATTCAAATGGCTTCCAAGAAGATCAACTCCCAATCAACTTCCTCCAAAGGCTGCTAATTCCAAGTTCTTTGCTGAAGTAGAGGGAATCCTGGGTATTACTTTTGGAAATGTTGGAGCTATTAAAATGAGCAAAGCTACTATGCTAGGACAACAAACACTGCGAGTGTCATTCGCGCTAACTTCTAATTTTGGATCTTCAACTCTAAGGGAA
The DNA here is from genome assembly GCA_025642045.1 of Solanum sejunctum. Lineage (NCBI taxonomy): Eukaryota > Viridiplantae > Streptophyta > Magnoliopsida > Solanales > Solanaceae > Solanum > Solanum sejunctum. The sequence goes on from JAOTQJ010083811.1 coordinate 7,839, forward strand.
GCAAGGTCCCCTACAAATGCTTTAGATGGAGGAAGTAGTGTTGCTTAGAAGATCAAGCAGACTTTAGCTCTACTTAAGGTCTCTGGTTCTAAGAATTCTACTACAAAGAAACACTAGGACTCATCCAATGAATCTTCTCCATATGCGTCGCATAATGTGAGACCTCTGAAGATCAACTTCCATGATAATCCATCCTACTCTTCTACACCCCCAACAGTCATGTAAGCAATGACAACTGATGCTTCATCCATAGAGGAACATGTTGCAAATTTGGCAAAGATGATTGAAGGACTGACCAAGCATATGCAACACTAAGAGTCTCGCGTCGATATGTTGATGGATAGAGTAGATAGATTATTAGATGGGGAGTCTATCCATGCACTTGGGAAGGGTATTGAGATTCAAGAGACTGAAAATCCTACGAAGCAAGTGCCAAGCCTCAAGGAGCTGCTAGTTTCTGCCGAAGGAATGATACCACTTGATCAATTAAAGGAGTTTATTCAAAAGACCATTAAAGACAAGTATGAAGTCTCTACCAAGTCTTCCTATATGTATGCCAAGCCTAACACTACGAGGATTAATAGCCTTAAAATTCATGCTGGTTATCAACCTCCCAAATTTCAATAGTTCGAGGGCAAAGGAAATCTAAAGCAATACGTTGCACACTTTGTGGAGACATGTAATAATGCTAGGACCTATGGAGACTATCTCATCAAGAAGTTTGTTCACTTCTTAGAGGGGAATGCCTTTGACTGGTACACTGATCTCAAACCTCATTCCATTGATAGTTGGGAGCAACTAGAGCATGAGTTTCTTAATCGCTTCTATAACATAAGGCGCATAGCGAGCATGGTAGAACTCACAAATACTCACCAAAGAAAGGATAAACCAGTCATCAACTTTATAAATTGATGGAGGAACACATGTATCAATTGTAAAGATAGACTTAGTGAAGCTTCTGCAATAGAATTGTGTATCCAAGGAATGCACTAGGGGCTTCTCTACATCCTACAAGGAATCAAGCCAAAGTCCTTTGAGGATCTATCTTCTCGTGCTCATGACATGGAGTTAAGCATATCTTCTGCAAGGAAAGATGTGATGCTAGTCCATGATCCTCGCAAAGGAAAAGACAAGCAAAAATCGAAGAAATGGAGCAAATTTATGCTCAAGAATGATAATAAGGAATCCATGAATGTCAATGCATCACCTATGAAGTCTACTATGAAGGAGAGTAGGAAGCAAAGTGTGACAACAACCTTTTAGGGGAGTCTAAATCAGAAGTTGACTTTAAAGGAGATGCAAGAAAAAGAATACCCCTTTTTGGATTCTGATGTTTCTCAAATATTTGATGACTAGATACCTAGAAGTACCCCTGAGCCTAAAGAAACTGACAGTTAACCAATGCCAACCATTGATTGATAGGATGATCCAAAGCATTCAAACCTGGAGTGTGAGATTTCTATCCTATGCAGGCAGATTACAGCTGATACAATGTATGTTATTAGCAATTTAAAACTTTTAGTCTCAAATATTCCTCATGCCAAAAAAAGTATTGCAATAAGTGGAAACTATTTGCAAGAGGTTCCTATGGAATGGAGAGGTACAAAATAAAGAAAAGCTTTACTAGCTTGGGAGGTACTATGTCAGCTAAAAGTAGTAGGAGGTATAAATATAATAGATTTTCAGACGTGGAATAAAGCTGCAAAATCAAGTATTTGTGGTGCATGGTACACAAAAGGATAAATTGTGGGTGATATAGGTACACACATACTATAAAAGGAAAGAAACAGTGGTAAACACAAGCTAACCAAGCCTCATAGATAGTCAGGAAAATATTGCAGGGTTGATAATGGTTAGAGACTGCAGAATTGAGCAAAGAAGAAGTGTTGGAAGTTGGGACATATTCCATAAATTCAACATACATGAAGCTGAGAGGAGAGTATGAGAAAAGTACCATGGAAGAGGATAATATACAACAATTATGAGCAACCAAAATGAATTTTCATCTTGTACATGGCAACTCATGGAAATCTGTATACAAAATATCGTCTTGAGAAATAAGGAATAGTTACAGACACATAACCTGCAACATGTGCAACAGTGCTACTGAAAGCCACCAACACCTTTTCTTCGAGTGCACTGAATCAAGTAAAAATCTGGAACAAGCTGTCACAATAGATGACTATCACACGAGGGAGCAAAGGATGGGTTGAAGAACTAAAATGGGCAACAACTCATGCATTAGGAAGACCTCAAAGGTAGAGATATATAGAATGGTATCAGCAACAATGATATACTATGTTTGGCAAGAAAGGAACAATATAAATGTAACAATCCATCTTGAGATGAGATGTCCCACATCGGCAAAATACAGGAGAGATACTAGGTTTATAAGTAAACGACTAGTCTATATACTATGAGACGCCTTTTGGGGTGAGCCTAAAGGGACAAATCAGTGATTAGCTAGGCCCAAGAGCGGGCAATACTTTACAGTGTTGGGACAGGTCGTTACAAATGGTATCAGAGCCACTCTTATGTCAGCCTTTTCGATGTGGGCTAGAGTTCAACTGAGTTTAGGTGAATTTCGATGAGGCCGGACAAACCTCAGTGCTGAGTTTAGGGTAATCCCATGCAGTGGGGCAAACCTCAGCTAGGTTGTAAAGTCCATAAAGGAGGTGTATGTAACAACCTATCTTGAGATGAGATGTCCCATATCGGCAAAACACAGGAGAGATAATGGGTATATAAGTAAAGAACTGGTCTATATACTGTGAGATGCTTTTTGGGTAAGCCTAAAAGGATAAATTCATGATGGATTAGGCCCAAAAGTGGACAATACTTCACATTGTTGGGGTAGGTCATTACAATAAATTTCAAGAAGACAAGACACAAGGCAAAGGCTATCATTAGATTGTGTATACAGGAGGTTCATAGAAGAAGTAGAATGCATCATAGACTGGCAAACCATATGCAAAGTTTAAATTACTATCCTTAGTGTAGCGTAGGAAGAAATTCTTTTTGAGAGACATAGAATCAAGCTCTGAGATTGGGAATGTCCAAATCCAGAGTTTCAACTTGTACAAATTGACATATCAGGTCATGGAAAATAGTTACGAAAAAAATCAATGATAACAAAGGATAAAAAAGTAATTTTCTCATGCTAAAAAAAATTTATTAAGAAAGATAAGCAAAAAAAAAATAAATTCTAGAAGCATCTTTCAATAAAAAGAAAAAGATGAAGCATAAAGAATTAAGGATATATCTTTCATTTTATCCTAATTTATTAAAATATTATATATTTTGCATTATGTTTACCCTCTAAATTCACTCTATTTAATTAAATATCCTACACAAATTTCATATTAACTCTTCCTATAATTTTTTAAAAAAATTATTTCTATTATATTTATTATATAAAAAATTATAGCTAGGATGATCAAGAACATTTTTATAAAATTAATTGAAATTTTTAAAGTAATTATTACATTATGCAAAGTGTGTATAATATTTCCAAAAAAATCAATCCAAGTTCCAAAAAATTCTAATTGTCATGTAATGAAAAAAATTGTGAATATAGATTAAATGTACATCTTAATATGCGGGCCCAATTATATCTCCAAAAGATTATGAAATTTTTCTATTTTTTATTTTTATTTTTTATAAGTAATTTCAAGAATTCAATTGCTCTGTTTTGTTACGAATTAATAGATAAAAGGTCCATTAAACTTGACACACTTTATTAAATGCACATCTAAATTATAAGAAAGCCTTACTTAACTATTAACTTTTTTTGTTGTATAATCCTTTTTGTACTTTATTTGATTCTAAATATATTACATATTAATTTAAATATTAAGTTTGATTTAAACTTGAAGTTGTCAATTTTTTTTTAAAAAAAAGAAAAGCATTCTTAATCCAATTTGTGTATATTTACATCATAATATTATTTTACTTTAACATTAGTTAAGTTAAAATTAATTAATCATAGCAGATCACTTAAGTTATTTTTCAAATTAGCTTAATATTATTATTCTTCTGTCTAGATAAGAATGAAAAAAGAATTTCATTTTAACAACTTATCTCCTTTTTATATTAATAAATCTAGTAAAAAATATTATATTTGGAGAATTTGAATTTTTACAAATGTTATACTTCTGAAAAACATTAATAAAAAATAATTTTAAATACAAAAAGTAAATTATTACACTAAATATGTTTTGATCACATAGCTTATTAGTTATTAGCAATTAGATAAATAAATAAATTTAAATATATACTAATAAAAATGATAAAAATGACAAATGCATAGTTATAATTCAAAAATTTAGATAACCAACCAACAACGGTGTCACAGCCCAACCCCGGGGCCATGTCTCGTGCCGATTAGGCTCTTAAACCAATATTAAATTGCAAAACCACAACTTAAAGTCTAAGAATTCTACTGAAATTTCGGCAGAGTTTTCTCTGTTTTATTAACTAACTGTACCTGCAAAGAAAATCCAACAGCAACCCAGACAACAATACAAAGATGTAGCCATTTATACATATACATAAATGCGGGCTGACAAGGTCTCCGCTGC
>JAOTQJ010083832.1:0-12418 GCA_025642045.1 Solanum sejunctum
TTCATATAGGAATAATCATATACATAAGCTCATTTCATCATCATAACATCATTCATATCATATCTCATGCTTTGGACATTCATTTCCACAAGAAATCCTAGCTGGACATTTTATCAAACACTTGGGGGGTGTAATGGACGTAAAATACCATGAAATTATGCAAGAAAATCTGTTGTAAAACTATCAATCAATATTGCAAGACCCCCAAGATATTAATATCAAACCCCCTCATCAAAACCAACATTAGATCCAAGATTCAGAACTCAAAACATGCCAAAACAACCATACTTTCATGAATTAAAATAACTATGCAGTAAATTTCTAAATATACATGATCCACATGTGAAAATTAATTTTAAATCATGTAATATTAGTAAAAAGGAAGCTTAGCCACAATGGATGAAAGGACTTAATGGTTCAACACTACATACCTTAGCTTTGGGAAAGTTCTTGATGAAGTTTGAAAATGGAGGCATGAAGCCTGAAGAGAATCCTTAGTTCTGGATGAGGGTTTTGAGTCTTGAATTTTGGAATAAAAATATGGCTAACTATTTTGAGTAGTATTGGGAAATGTTTAGGATTATATAAGGGTGAAATTTTTGGCTAATTATAGATAAAAACACATTTGGAAAACTTGGGCCTAACACTTAGAATAATTGGATTGCATAGGAAAAACACTACCAGGGAAAATACACCTCTCTGTATCACGAAGAGGATGCGGAGGAGAAATTACACATGACCGCCAAGGGAGCATATTGATCTCTAGAAATTGCCTCTTAAAAAAATTATAATTGCTAATATTTTGCTCTTAAATTGAGGTTAGACCCCTTTTCACCTAATTTTGACCCCCTAATCACAAATATGAAGTTGGATTTTTGAAATAATGAACGAATTTTGAGATATATGAAAATTAAAATTCTAGGCATTCTAAAGTACATTTTTGGGCATTCTTTTGGGTCATTTCAGTTACCATCTTGCATGCAATGTCCTAATTGAATTTACTTATCCGAGGTATTTGAGTTAGTGAATCATGTGGAACACAATTCCTAAGTTTTTCCTCAAATTGATTGTCTCTTCGTGATTGTTAATAGAGATTTTATAGTTATTTCACTCCAATTTGTAGAAACCCCCCACCCACTTTAGTGAATATAGTTTGTTGATTCTTGAAATTATTATTAGTGAATCAGTGTGGTCAACCCCGTATTCCCTGTAGATTTGACCCTAGCCTTTGTTTAGGTTTATACTTGATAGAGAACGCATTACTGTTGGAGCATGAACATCAAATTTATGGTGTTGTTGCTGAGAAATACGACTAGGTTTTGATTTGATTTCACTAATAGTTAGTTCAAGTGTTAATTTCTAAATTCTCTTTTATTTTACTCTTGTTTTTTCTGTTCTTTTGTTATTTAGTCTCTATTTCAATATGTAGTAGGTTTGTATGCCCAAACAAGGAGCCAAGACAATCCCTTAGTTCCAATCAACTTGGAGATTCACCAAATTGATAGAAGAAGGCCCAGGAAATTGAAGACATCGCGACTGATAAAGCTATTGATCGAAATGGTGATGATATTGGTGGAGATGAAAACTCACCTCAAAGGGAAAATAGGTCATACTATAGGGCTTTCAATAAAATGCATATGGTTGGAACCAATGTTAGTTGAACCCTATGGTCATGGATGTCACAGGAGTGATAGTATTGCCACCGCTATCGGCTGACAACAAGTTCACAGTTTCAAGTGGTCTCCTTCAAATGCTTCAAAATTGTGGATTATTTATAGGTCTACCTTTAGAGGATCCCCATAGTCATCTTCATAATGTTTCATTGTAAGAGTGTGATTGGTAAACAAAATCTATCGATAGATACTATTGGGTTATGAGTGTTCCGTCCATCTCTGACTGAAAATGCAGCGATATGGTTTTTAGAACTCACACAAAGTTCCATCACTAGTTGGGCTGTGTTACAAAGAGCCTTTTTGAGAGATATTATCCAAAGTCCAAAAAGCACAAGCTCAAAGATCAAATCCACAATTTTGAGCAATTGTTGGGTGATTCAATTAGTACAACATGGGAGAGGTTCACCAAATGCTTGAGGATGGTTATAGACCACAAAATCGTTGATGATGACTTAGTGGAGATCGTTAGTCGAGTTCTTGACAAGAATAGTCAATCTTGTGGCATTACAATTATGGGAGGTATGTTTATAGCTCAACCTTTTGCATGAATCGACAAAAGAATGGAGCAAGTGATCAAGACGAATAGAGTATGGAGTTAATGAGAGAAAGCCTACATAAAAAATTCATGTGTGCTAAACGTGAGTTCGGAGCAAAGCAAAATCAATCTAGAGATCATGCAAGAGCTTGCTCAACTCCAAACAAGTATGGACTTGGTATTGAAGCAAAACCAAGAGAAAGTTTATGCAATAGTTCGCTAACCTCCAAGGGCACCCATATATGAAGAGACTAACTATGATGAGGGCACTTGCTTTGTGAGTAATCAAGCTGTGGGTTTTCGAAACAATGTCGAAGGGTCCAACTGAAACTATTGGTAGCAAGGTTCCAAAAATCAAGGTCGAAATTATAATAAAGAGGGTATGTATAGAGATATCCGAGGCAATTATTTTGAAAGAGAAAGAGTACCAGAGGCCGAGTAGGGGCGAAGAGATGGATATAGGAATGTCCCCTATGTGCCTCCCCATAATCGTGATTGTAGGTCTAGCAATTCTAGAATTAATGCAATATTTAGCAAATTATTGAAGAAGGCCGACTATCAAGATGAGACTTTAAAAGTGATAAAATTGGATATTTCTAGTATCAATCAAAAGGTAGAGTCTCATTCGGAGGCCATCAAATAATTGGAGCAATAATTTGGTCAAGTGTCTTCTCAATTGAACCAATGCAAAAAGGGCACTTTGCCATGTAATACGGTTCAAAATCCGAAGAATGATGGGCATTGTATGGCACTTATGACATGAAATACGAAGAGTACCAAAGATCCCCTAATGTCAGTGGTTGTTGATGAAGATTGTGAAAAGGGTGTTGATGGCAAGTTCAAGGTTGAAGAAGAAGGTTTGGCTAGCAATAGGATGCAAAGTAAAGATGCAAAGGAGAAAGGAAAGACTGAGATTATCCTACGAGTTCCACCTCATTTTCCTCAAAGACTCAAGAAAAAGGAAGATGATGCTAAATTCAAACACTTTCTTTCTATGTTGAAGCAATTGTCCATTAACGTCCCTCTTATTGTGGCATTGAAGAAGATGTGCGCGTATACCAAATATATGAAGGATTTAGTAACGAAAAAATGCACGGTCAACCAAGAGCTTTCGCAAGACCTCCAATAGTGTAGTGCTATCATGACCAAATGCGTATACCAAAAGAGGAAAGATCTCGATGCATTTACCATTCCTTGTACTATTAGTGATGTAAAATTCACAAGGCATTGTGTGATTTAGGTGCAAGAATAAACTTGATGCCTCTTGCTATTTTCAAACATCTTGGTCTTGGTTCTCCCACTCCAACAAAGATGCGGTTACTCATGGCGGATAGAACAATCAAAACGCGGGAGGGAATCCTTGTTGATATGTTTTCTACAGATTTTTTGATTCTTCATTATGAGGTTGATTATGAGGTCCCTATTATTTTGGGGAGGCCCTTCTTAGCCACAGGTCGCACTCTGGTTGATATGAAAAAAGGACTACTCATATTCAAGTTTGGTAATGAAGCAGTTGTGATTTAAGTCTGTCAACAAAATAGGAAGGATTATAATTTTCGGGTATTCTCAATGATTAAAACTTTTGACGATGATGAATCAAAGGTCCTAGTCAAGATACATCTAAGAGTTATACTTTAGGGGCAGTATTGATAAATTTTGATGGTGACAGTGTCCTAGATTATAAGGAGACAATGAATCCTCTTGGGGTATCATTTGGCCCTAGACGCTAGACAAAGTTGGAGCTAGATCTGAAGAATAGGGAAACTCCACCCACAAAACCTTCTATAGAGATCCCACCGGAGTTGGAATTGAAAGCTCTTTCGTTGCACTTGATGTATGCATTTTTGGGAGAGAATGATACTTTGTCAGTCATCGTTGCTGCAGACTTGAGCAAGGAGCAAGTAGAGGCCCTTGTATCGGTGCTTAAATAATTCAAAAGAGCTATTGGGTAGACTATTGTAGATATAATTGGTATCCCTCCAGGAATATGAACTCACCAAATTTAGCTAGTTAAAGACTACAAGCCTAGGATCGAGCATAAGAGATGGTTTAATCCTCCAATGCAAGAGGTTAATCGCAAGGAAATCATCAAGCGGTTAGATGCAAGAATGATTTATCCTATTGCCGACAGTGAGTGGGTCAGTTCAGTACAATGTGTTCCAAGAAAAAAGGAGGTATCATAGTAGTACCAAATGCTAAAGTTGTATTGATTCCTATGCGGCCAGTTACCAGATGAATGGTATGTATAGATTACAGAAAGTTAAATGCCTCAAGAAAGACAACTTTTCTATGCCACTCATAGATCAAATGCTTGAAAGACTTGCATAAAAGGGGTGGTACTGCGTCCTGGATGGATATTCTGGGTACAATCAGATCATTAGTGCTCTAGAGGATCAAGAGAAAACCAGTTTCACTTGCCCATATGGCACATTTGCATTTAAAAAAAATGATATTTGGATTGTGTAATACTCCATATACTTTTTAAATATCCATGATGTCAATTTTCTCGGACATGGTAGAGTGCACTATTGATGTATGCATGGATGATTTCAGCGTGGTTGGTCATTCTTTTAAAGATTACTTGGTACATTTCAGTGTAGTTTTGATTTCATGGGTTCTTTCATTAGGTCGCATGGAAATAAGTACATATTTGTTGTTGTGGATTATGTATCTTAATGGATGAAAGCTGCTACTTTGCCAAATAATGAGAGTAAGATCGTCACGAGTTTCCTATGACGGAACATTTTCTCTAGATTTGGAACACCTCGAGCTATCATTAGTGATGGGGTTTCTCATTTTTGCAATACTCTCTTTAAAGCTCTCCTTAAAAAGTATGGCGTGAAACACCGACTTGTAATGACCTACCATCCTCAAACAAGTGGACTAGTAGAAATGTCAAACAGAGAAATTAAACAAATCCTTTCCATGACTGTGAATGCAAATACTGGTTGGTCTAGGAAATTGGATGATGCATTGTGGGCATATTGTATTGATTTCAAAACACATATTGGCAAGTCTCTATATATACTTGTGTTTGGGAAGGCATGTCATTTACTAGTGGAACTAGAACATAAAGCAAGGTGGGCATTAAAGAAGCTGAATCTAGATTGGAACAATGCAGCTACATCTAGGTTGATGCAAATTATTCCACTTGATAAGTTTAGATTAAGAGCTTACGATAGCTCAGCATTGTACAAGCGGAGGATAAAAGCTCAACATGATTGTAGATCTCTCTTTCAACATCAAACACTGCATCTTCAGGAAAGTTGCATAACTCTTAGGTTTTAATTCCTTAAGAAGTAAGGCCACGTCAGTTCCTTTGAGTTTCATTCTTGAGAACATACTCCCCAGGCGGGATACTTAATGCTTCGCATTGAAAACCATATATTTGCACTAAGGGCCTTTGTGCTACTCTATAATTTTAGATTAAAGTGGTTCTCTGGAAAACTCAAAACAAGATGGATAGGACCCTTCTGAGTAGCACATGTCTTTAATCATGGTGCCATCAAGTTAGAAAGCTGGGATGGAAAAATCTTCAAGGTCAATGGTCAAAGGTCAAGCTCTACATGGGGGACATGGAGGAAATTAAGATAGTGGAAATATGGGACCTTAACGAGGCATAAGAGCTAAAGGTTGTCTCGCCATGCCGCAATACTAAATCAGGCGCTGCTTGGGAGGAAATCGAAAGTATGACCGCCCCTATTTCTATTATTGATTTTGTTATATAATTTGAGGACAAAGTACTTTTGTTTTGGTAGGGTATGATTAGTTATGGATTAAGGTGAAGTCTGAGTAGTCTTTAATCCATAAGTATCCTAGTTTTGAGATCCAAAAGATTTCTTGCTGTGTTTTTTTTTCCTTGTGGATGATTTTATTTTATGTTGAACTGGCATGTTTTAAGTGATTTGGATAATTTGTGGATATATAATGATTAAGACTTTTGGCATGTATATAGATTTGAATGGTTTCTTTTAATGTTTTGAAAATTGGTACCCACATAATTTTTGAGATTATTGGTTACTCTTGCTATCTTGCATTTATGATTGATTTGTCAATGATTGTTCTGATTAAGTGAAGGCAAGTTGATGCTTGCAGCATGATTGGTGAGTCTATGTTGGCTATGTATGCAATGTCATGTGTATATGAGCTAATTTTGTATGTTCATGCATTGTGTACTGATTTAGAACTTGCCTTGTTACTTTTAGTTGGACTAGAGATTATGTTGATTAGGAAAGGATCTTAGTCTATTGTTCTTTAAATTAGTCCACTTTTGCCTAAATGACCCACCAAATGAAATAGCTTACCCCTTGTTCGAAATATTTGAGCCTTACATGCACTTTTCTTTCTTGATACCTAACTAAGCTAACCATTTCTAGTGAAATACCTTGATATTGGCCCTAGTCTATCCTTGAACATTGTGAACCTTGATTGAGACAAAAAGCCTAAGTTAAGGGTGACTACCAAAAGTGGCCCTGGTTTGGGGATTAGATATTTTGTACTTTAACTCAAGCTAAAAGCCATTTTCCATCAATCTTGTATGGAGCCAAAGATTCACTATTTTTTGGCTTTGGGGTATGATGGAATAAAGCAAAATGGCTTTTTAAACTGTCTACACTTCTTTCAATTGTGAAGTAGCAGTTAGTCAATGCAACTTTTGACTCTCATCATGGGTCATCTGGAAACAGTCGTGCTATGTTTTTAAACATAGGGGTCAAGCTGCGTACATCCGACCCCCCCTTACCCCTCAATAGGAGGGAGTCTTTGAGGAATTAGGGTAATGTTCGTACCTCAAGCTAAAAGCCTATGTTAAGGGTGGACTATATTGTGGTATAATAACAAAAATGAGGTGATTGGTTAGGAATAGAAGAAAGAATGGAAAGTCATATACCGGGTAAAAGAAAAAGAGAAAAAGATGCCTTAGTATGAATTAAAAAAACAAATTGAATTTGAAAATAAGGCACAAGCCTGTAAATTGAAAAGAAAGTACCTGAAAAAAGCTCAAAAATAAAGAATAAGGGAGAACGAATTGGAAAAAGGCTGAGCTGTTGAGGAGAAAGTGTTGAAAAGTGTGGTTTAAGGTTGGCCTTTAGTCACTAATTGCATAAAATGTCATACCAAAGCCCCATGAACTTACATTACAAGCCTATGAAGTCCTAAAGCAATCCTAATCCAATCAACCAAAAGTTTGGATTTTGAGTGTATGGGTAAGCCTATGGTATTTGTCACCATACATAAATCTCATTTGTGAGAATGAGTATGCTTGCAAAGTCCCTTTATTTTCTTTGAAAGCTTACTAAGTGAAAGAGGGGGACTTCTTTTCTGTGAGGGCATTTACATTGCATGGATAGCATATGACTTGTTAAGTGATTGCGGATCGTTGATACTCCTTTACATGTCATAGTTGGATTGTCAAATGTATCAATGTGCCTTGGTTTTCCTGGTAGCTACATGACCATGTTTTGAAAGTGCTAGTTTGGGTACCTAAGTTAAAATTGAGTAAAGTACATGCCTGGAGGATGGCTACTATGTATTGGTCATTATCCATCTAGATTGAATCGTCACTTGAGGACAACCAATAATTCTAAGTTGAAAGTATTGATATGCTATCAAAATACAACACATTTGATGACTAAAACAAGGGATTTTGCGTGTTCTCAATGTGACTTTTTTTGGGTTTTATGTGTTTTATATTTTTTTTACAGAAAATACACCTTGGCTTAATATTTGGGAAAAGTAGCAAATTGTGTTGAATTTAAGGACCTACGAGACCCACTAGGAGTCGTAGCCCAAGATACGAGTCATATAGGATGACCGTAGTGATTAACAACTTCCAAAATCAAAATATGATAAATTGAAGTTCAGCCATATGAGCCCAGAGTATGGGTCGTGGTCCTCAGTACGACTTATATATGAGGACCTCCTAGTGATTAATTGTGTTGATTTAATTTTGATCAAGAAATACAATGTTGGACTATGAGAAGGCACTACGAGTCGTATACCATGCAATGGATCATAGTATGGATCATAGTGGTCAAGTCTAAAATGCCAAGTGCTGACTACGAAAGCCAAATTACGACTCGTAGGTCACCTACGAGCCATAACTTTTATTGACTAGATTTTTTAATTTATTTTAAGGACCTTTTTATAAATAGTATAAGCTAGGGTTTTTGGAGGATATTAGATTGTAGAGATAATGGAATATTTTCTAGAGAGAATCTTTTAGGGTTTTAGAGTAGACAACTAGGGTTTCACTTTGAAGAACAAATTTGGGGATGAGAAAAACTTGTAATTCAACTTCATTATTAAAGCTTGTGAATCCAAAATCAAGGTGGTTTATTGCTCTTCATCTTCCTTGGGTAATTTCTCAATTATGCATATTTCATTCATTGTTTGTGTTTTTGCCTAAGCTATGAGTAGCTAAACCCCTACAACTTGAAGTTGTGGGAACCATGAGTAGCTAGCTTGAAATAACCCTGATTATTTGCATTTCTTTAGTTGGGTATTTGCATATAGTATCCATTTTCCTTCGGATTTCTTGTTGTTTGATGGTGGCTAACATCAAACCCCGCCTGGTGTTATAATCCCGACTAAGGCAGTGATGAATAGAAAAAGAAAATAGGTGACAGGATTTGATTGATGTGTTTTCGTCTAATCAACCAAACTCTACCAACGAGAGGTTGACTGGTACAATAGGTAACGGTTACTTGGCATACCATGGTAGCCAACCAAGAGCTATGGTGAAATTCTACCTTCACCTTTACCAAAGGGCTGGAAGAAAATAAGTTATTTTATGTTATCTGGTGTAGTTGAGTTAGTGAATCATGGGGAATATAATTCCTAAGTTGCTCCTGAAATTGATTGTCTCTTCATTATTGTTAGTAGAGTTTTTATAGTTATTGTCACTCTAATTTGCAGAACCTCCCTCCCCTCCCCCCCTTTAGAGAATATAGTTCATTGATGCTTGAAATTATTGTTAGTGAATCAATGTGGTCAACCCCATATTCCCTGTAGATTCGACCTTAGCCTTTGGTTAGGTTTATATATGATAGTGACCATTTTACTGTTGGAGCATGAACATAATACTCTACTGTGGAAGAAAATACTCCAACAAAAGACTATAAAGTAAAAATTGAATAACCTAGTCTTTATATAAATAGAAATTTCAAATAAACAAGAGTTGGAAAGAAATAACGATCAACATCATCTACTCAACGTCTATAAAGCCTCTATATTCATTTAGAAGGATTCAAGACATGCCCAGGTTACCTAAAATATAAAATAATACTGATACTCCAAAGAAATAAATGAAAGGCACCTTTGAATAACAAGGATGGCTCACCAAGTCTGGAAGAAAGAATTGGACTTTAATGATGCACTTGTTGAAGACCTCTATCACCTATATCTGCATCATTAACAATACAGGCCCAACTGCACATCTGTACATGAAATATACTGGTTTGTTAAATGACTATATAAAGAAATAAGTAAAAAGCTGAGACATAAGGAAATTAACTTGTCTCGACAATAATCTCATCAATCCATAACTCAACTCAATGGACGTGCCAGTTAAATATGAAGTTATGCTTTTAAAATAGACTCAGTTTTATGCAACTCATTTTTAAAAATATGTCACATCATATCATGGATCACTTGGGAGTTTCTCTTAAACGACATCAAATCCACCCACCTTTAGTTTGGTGATGCATAGGTGACATCATTGTCAAGCCCATCCAATACTTGCCAAGGGAAAAGACAATCAAACCTCTCTTGGATCCAAAATCAATATCTATCCTTTGGGGACATGAGTTTTCTGAATTAACGGAATAACTATCCTATGCTGAAAAATGTAGTTTATGGGTTAGAGGTGTTATCAACTTGTGCCCATATCAGTGCTAAATATTCCTCCCAATACTAAAATATGCTCATATTAATAAACACGATCTCATTTCATTATAATTCCTCCAATCAAACTCAACTCAATCATTTAGCAATTCAACAAATCAAGGGTACCAATCATGCTTGAAATCAACACTCAAACTTGAACGGTCATTTAGACTCCAGTCAACCATATCCATCACATAAGACATGTAAAATACTCAGTACCTATACATATAGACAAGTAATCATGCTCTTTGCACTCAGTCATGGTCATGTTACTCAGCTCAAACATTCACAATCACGATCTCAGTTTCATTCAATACATCAAGTTTAATAAAATGATGAAATTTAGGGTTCACAAATGACAAACAGGATTTATTACTTTAATTTCATGTAATTAGCATATAACTCATCAATTTGTTCATAATTATGTATGAAAACGCGATAACTAGTGAGAATAACTCGAAAATTAAGATTGTGGGGGTTTTACTACTCAAATTTCTATAATCCAATTCAATCATGTGGATTAAAAAAGGGCATGAATGAACTCAATCTAACACTTTAGGTAGCCTTACATACCTGAAATGAAGTTTAATGATCAATTTGCAAGGGTTCTTGCTCCAATAGCTCGAATCCCTAGCTCTTCTCCTCCTCTCCTTATCCCTAGTTTTTGTTAGAATTTCATATCGGGCTTTGCCTGCCCTTTCTAATAAGAAATTCTGGCTCAGCCCGGGAAAGCGCTGGCAACAACTGAAAGAAGCTTAAGAATGGGTTTAAAAACCCTTCTTAAGTAAAAAAAAATACTTGCATAAGACATAGGGAAAATGACTTGTATAAGACATGGGTTAATTTTGGGTGGGGTAGGGAAATGTCTGGAATGCCCCACAAAAAGATAAAAAATTTGCAGTGTTGGGGAATAAGTCTGCATCACGGACTTGGTCCCTCACACTACATTTTCTGGAAAAATTTTCTAATTGATTTTTTGATCACATAGAAAATATTAGAACCATAGTTAAGTGCAACTCCACGACACGATCGCGATGCAGACCTGTCGTACACTTTTCTACAATTACATCTTTGCCCCAAAAAATTATTTTTTTAGTTTGGTTGCTCTAAAATTCAACCAAGACTATTTTCCAACACAATATTTTGCGTAGATTTTGATTCTGGCCTAGAATTTGCCGAAAATGTTTCGAAAGATATGTTACGCAAACATTGTCACGCCTAGGGGTGTTTTGATAACTTTATAGGGTGTAACACATAACATGCTCAATAGGGCATGCGTTATAGTATCATAAGCATTTCCTCAAAATAACATCCTCACATTTGATCAGTTACTCTTCATGCTTTGTCAGCAAACATAGATATATTCCACATAAAGCATATACTTCTATTTTTTTTCTCCTTTAGCATAATGTTTGCGTCCTACTATTGAATCAAAAGCATCTAGATTTTTCAATTAATATTAACGATGAGATCTATTATTATTTTTTGCATGTTCTCTAGAATTTAATGTAGGTGCAAATTCTCTCAATTTGTAGCCTACTATACCATCTGTTATATAAATAAGCAAACGGTCTTTTAAATTATGGATAGCAATAGTATGACCAATCATTGTGGGTATAATAGTAGATGCCAAAAATCTAATTATTATTATTTCTTCTTTTTTTGCTTTGGTGTTAAACTTATCAATTTCTTTTAATAAATAATTAGCTACAACGAATTTTTTCAGCAAACGTGTTACAAGATTACTCCTTTTCTTTTGTAAAGTTTTTGTAAAACCAAAGAATTCAATTCAATTTCTCTCCTATTTACTATGCTGGCGGAGAATCAAATTATAACTATATTTATTCCTTTTACTACTTGTTCATCTGAGTGCAGGATAACCCTAAGGGGTTGTGGGTTTTCTCTACTAATTGGGGCTCTCCCTTTACCTCCCCCATGGGGATGGCCTACAGGGTTCATAACTACTCATCTTACTATAGGACACTTACCTATCCAACGCTTAGATTTAGCTCTACCCAAACTTTTCTGGTTTACCCCAACATTCTCCATTTGTCTGACTATTGGTAAGTAATTTTTGTATATCTAATGGACCTCCCCAGAAGGTAATTTTAATGTGGCCGATTTCCTCTCTTTTGTAATCACTTTTACTATAGTACCCACTGCTTTAGCTAATTTTCTACCCTTTCCAAGTGTAATTTCTATGTTATGTGTGGTTGTGCCTAAGGGCATATTGGTTGAAGTAAATTCTTCTTTTGATCAATCGAAATCCCTTCCCAAACTGTACAAGCTTCTTTCATATCATAAGACTTTCTAGATGTAGATGATG
>JAOTQJ010083863.1:0-12417 GCA_025642045.1 Solanum sejunctum
TATAGCTCTTTTAAACTTGGATTGATTACTAAAAAAATAATGAAAAGTAAATTTAAATAATCATTCACTCAACATGTTAAATTAAAAATAACAAACGAATACATAATACATATGTAAATATGTCTATAATTATATATAATGAGTGCATTATTAATATGTATTAATCAACTAAAAATATCCTAGTATCATATGATTATATTAATAGAAGTTCCAAAATAAATTGATTTGATATCTTTACACCAATAATGCACCAAACTTCAATCAAACATACTATGAATATTTAAGAACTACTTAAGTTATTGCAATTTTAATTAACCTAGTGATATAAATTAAATAATCTATATACTATTAGTGCACCATACATATAAACTTTGATAAAAGTGGGAAAGATTAGCATTAATTAGAAAAAGGAAAGAACTTATTCGCATGGATGCTCTTTAATTAGGTTTGGTGGGTGATTATAAAACCTTTCACATGTAGTATAATTTACTTTCTCATAATTAAGTGGGCCTTGAAATGTAGTATTAATTTTTGTAATGGTTCACGCATTTATTTATACCATTCTTACTTTTCCTTAGCTTAGCGTATTAAGATTTTTTTCGTATCAAAAATTTAAATCTGAAATATCTAGTTAAAAATAAATAAACTTTTCGTGTTCCACCAAAGCTTTTTGTGTTATGTTTATTTGCTTTTATATGGCACTAGCAACTCGCTAAGTTAAGCTGTTCAATGAGTGTAGTATCTATAATCTATATTCTGACGAATTTTAATTATCTCATCAAGTATCTGCTAACATATGTATCGAATAAATATATCTAATTAAATTTTGGTATAGATGACACATGCTTTTGGTTAGTATCAATCATTGTCTTTGTTTATTTTTGTCGTGAGTCAAGTTCAAGGAATGGTCAAATCTGAATCTCATGTGCTAAAAGTTAAGGGTGTATATGACTTGGTCGGTTCAATTTAATTTTATTATTATTAATTATTATTGTTTGATTTATAAATAAACTAAATCAATAACCAAATCAATAGGACATCTATTATCGGTTTTCAATTAACAGGTTTTTGGTGTTAGCGATTGGATAACCAATTAGAAAATACTTATATAATCATATATACACAATATTCATAAAAAACAAATTATATGTAACACCCCGAGAAAATTTATTGAAACGCCCTCAAAATGTATCGTACGCGTAATGAGTCTTCCAAAGCTTCGATGAAAAATCCGAGATCAAATTTGCGATCAGCGCAAAAAAATAAGTCGGAAAATGATCTCGACTCGACTCAACTCTAACGCGAAAAAAAGCAAATTATTTTTCCCAAAGAAAGCTGAAACAGTGAGGTTTCCGCGTCAAGGCCACGACGCGCCTGGAAAGCAGAACCACACTTGAAATTTTTCTCCAAATTCTCGATGAAAATCGATTTTTGCAAAAATCAGTCCTAATGAACTGGTGTGTGACGCTCACCAGTGTCCAAGAAATTGAAAATTTTCTTTTGTCTTCGAGAAGGGCATTTTCATCCTTCTCAATATATTTTTAAGTCCCAAAATGAGTATTTAAGCCTATATACGTTCGATAAGGTTTTATAACTCCACTTTTCTTAGGTCTAAACTATATTCTGAGAGAAGGAGAAGAAGAACAAAAGAGAGTTTCAAGTCCAGGGCTAATTCGTGCAGGAAAATTGAGGATTCTTCAAACCTCAAGTACGTAAGGCTAAACGAAAACATGAGATTTTCCTCTCATATGCCCCATAGGAGGTCTTAGATGGTTGATTGAAGTTTCTTGAGTCTATATGAATGATTTTCTTGATTATATTCTTAAACTATATTAAATGTACGTATTTTCACATGTTGATGATCATCATAAACTTGTTTTATTGAATTGAATGTTTTACATGAGTTATTGCATAAATTCTACCTATTATTTTATTAAAGATTGCATGAATGAAGTTAGAGAATGAGTCTAGAGCCTTAATTGAGAAAGTTGATGGAGATGGTGATTGTGAATATGAGAACGATGCTAGATTTATAGAACTTGATAGTCTCTTGATTCTCCATAAATAAACTCATATGATGTGTCTATTCAATTATTCCCTAATGATAGTTTCTAAGTCCTGAGATGAGCGTATTGATGATTCAACTAGATGGAATTAGTGTTATTTGGATTAAACGATGATTGAACCTTAGCTTGAAGAATAATTCTACTATTTGAGTTAATAGAATGATAAATGAGTTGATGACCCCGCTTGAGAGGGGGGGTTGGCTGTGTAATAGCCCGACCTTGACAGACTATGAGCTCTCTTGAGTCATGGAAGGAGTATTGCACCAAAATGGGTAAGAGTGAGTCCCACTCAAACTCATTAACTATGTAGCCAGCATAGGAAAGGATTGGACCGTGAAAGCAGATGTTTCCTTTGTCCCAAAAGAGTACTTGACAAACTTTTGGATCCACTGATAGACTCATCCTTTACCCCGGTAAGGTACTGGACCGATGTGGCAATAATATCTCTTCGTTGTATCACTTCTGGCTCATAGGGGGTGATTGTCGATTATAGAAACTCCCATTTAGGATTCCCTCTTGATAGTACTCTAATGTTAAGGTAATGGTATAGGGTGATGGATGTGATGGGTCGTTTGTCTATTCTTTATTCTTTCTTTAGATAGACATTGACATGTTGACTGCTTTTTATATTAAGTTGATTGTTATTGTTATATTATTATTTTTAGTTTCACTCAGCTATTTTATATACCATTACATTCCACGTACTGACGTCCCCCTCTGGAACTGTATCATTTTATGATGTAGATACATGAGTTGGAGATCGTCAACAGGTGCACTGTTGAGGATTGGAGATGTTCAGCTGATTTGGTGAGCCTTTCTTACTTCGGAGGAATCCCTTATGTTTATTTTCATCTTGCCTTAGAGTTAAGTTGACTGACTTTATTTTGATTGAGGTAGCCATAAGTCTGTCATTGGCACCACTTGATAGTGATAGAGATTTCATAGACTAGAGTCGATTATTGATGTAAGACTGTAAGCTAATTTTTCCTACTAGCCTCTTTTTATATATATATATATTTGAGAACTGATAATGATGTGCACATATATCCCTTGATGTCTTCCGCTGATATTAAATTGTATGAATGAATGTGATGAGGCCAAGTGGTTCGCTTGGGGACTAGCAATAGTCTCTGAGTACCGGTTACATCTAGGGTACCCTCCCGGGGCATGACAAACCTGGTATTAGAGCAAGAGCAAGAGTTCAAGTGTTCTAGGGAGTTTATGAAGCCATGTCTAGTAAAGTTCTTATTATTAGTGTGAAGCACGCCATATCCATAATAAAGACACTATAGGACATTAGGAAATTGTCTCACTTCTTTCTTATTTCAAATTCGTGCAGTAGAGTTAAACTCTACAAAAGCTCTCTTCTAATTCATGCGCTACTCTAAACCATTCGACTATGCCTTATTCACGAGGTGACAGAGACGGTGATGTTCAAACTCGTACAGATAAGGTCCCCAAAATAAGTAACCCGTATGGTAGAGAGACTGCACTAAGTTTGAGAGAAGCCAACTAGTGTGCTAAGTTAATTGACTAGAAAGAGTGCACTACTTCTCATATGAATCATGCAATTGAGTTAACTCTAGATGTACCCAGACACTTCTACTCAAAAATTGCTCCCGCTGTTACTCATGAGAGAGAGAAACTTATGTCTCTAAAGAATTTAGTGTTAACACTTAAGAGTGACATATGAGGTCTTACAAGCCCTAAGTAGAATTTAATCATTCCAGTGTTAGAAAGATGATAATAGAAGGAAAGGGACGAGATAATAAGAGTGATGACTGATTGAGGTTTCTAGTTAGAGATAAGTAGCCATTTAGGTAACTGGTGAAGGGAGAAGTTGATAGCCATAAGATTGATGGAAAGGTAATAAGTACTCTATGATTGCCTTGATGAGCTAAGGTATAGAGAGGGAGAGAGGTAGTGGCAGAATGTGATAGAACATGTTTAAACTAGAAGGAAGTGCATGTTGATGTGTTGTAGTATTCATACTATTGAGGGTGAAGTATAGATCTTGAATAGAGGGAAAAAGTGTTTTTAATGTGATGGAATAGATCTAAGTTAGGCTTGTAATTATATGTGAGAGTTCATGAGACCCATGGAGCTATAAGCTTAGCTAGATGAAGAGGTATAGTGAAGAGGGTGAGTGGTACAAGGGTGGGAAGAGGGGATGTGATGATTGATCCCTCGCTATGAGATTTTAGCAAGATCATGTTCCCTATATAATTTTCTAGTAGTACAAGTTAGCGGTACAAAGGTGAATGATGGATGCACATATTAGTTATAGACCCTAAGCTTGAGTTTGAGGAGTAGTATGAAAGAGGAGATAGTATCATAAGAGTGATAGTCATAGTTGAAGATTTTTCTCTAAGAGACTTGTCGTCGTGTATGAAGATGCTAAATTGTAAGGAGAATGATGCTAGGCATAGGATATAAGTGCCCTTTAGGTGAGATTAGTGAAATAAGGATAACTCAATAGACAAGAAGAGACATGAGATAGGTATTCGTGATTGTGTAAAAATGTGGGAAGCACTAAATTACGGTTGCTATAAGAGTCTATACAATATCCTTGAGTCCAACGGGGAGTGAGTTGAGGTAAGCATTCCGTGTCATCCCGAGCAACTAAGTTGATTGGGGTTTGGGGATAGGTGATGAGGAGTTTTTCTTAATAGACTAAGTCTTATACGAATGATGAGTTTAGAAAAGCACAGAGGTTGAGCATTAGCAGGTAAAATAAAAGGTTAGATTGTAAGAGGTGTGGGAAGTGATTATATACACTACTAAGAGCATCAAATAGAGAGAGAGGGGGTTTCATAGAGACATGAGGAAGCTAAGAGTGATATTGTTAAAAGGAGTCTGAGTGGCTAGTTATACGTATATGACTATAGAATAACGTAAGGGTTTAAGATACATACTTTTGGGTATAGCAATTTCTTGACCATGTGGATGTATGTACTTATAGCCTAGTAGAGAAAATTGAGTCACAAATTTAGAGAGAGAGAGAGAAGACCTTGAGAGCTAAGGGGGAGATGATGATGTGAGAAATCGAAGAAGATCTTGAGTTTTTGGATTGTGATAGGCTGATCAAGATGAGATATCAATTCTTTTCTGTCTTATATAGTCTTTATACTTCAATTGAGGTAACAATCCATTCCTTTTGGGTGTATGACTGTCGTACTTATGGCATAATCCTATGCGTATCATATTGCTTCCTGAGCATGCTAAGTTTCGAGGATGAGAAGCGATGAATTCCTTCACTAATCCTGATCTTACCCCACGAATACAAGAGTTTCTAGCCCTATGTTGAATGAGATGTGACCTGAGTTTTCACTACGTATAGTTTTGTGAACTCAGGATAAGACTTGATAGATGAGAGAGATTATAATCTAAGAAAGTTCTCAGATAATATTTCTCGATTGAATTATGTTAATGATCTTTTATTCCAATCTCTTTGAATAATCCAGCTTTCCATCCTTGATAGAAGTGTGGATGATAGTAAAGGGGTGAGGGTTGATGAGAGAGAGTGAGAGTCCTTGATTCTGATGTCACCTTACGCATGCACTAACCTTCGACTTGTTATGCCATTGTTGATGGTATGATGTAGAGTATCGAGTTTCAGAGGTATCATCTTGCTTATTTTGTATGAAAAGATAGTGGTATGAGGTTTTGCAAAAAGGGGGAAGTAATGAATTCTTCTAAGTTCAAACTGTGATGTTGGGAGTAGTAGATTGAGGATGAGGGTAGATGAGGAGGAGTGAGTGTATCCTTATTATGGTATTGGTGTTAAACTTGTGTTATGTAGGGATAAAGATAGGAAGGAGGAGAGAGGTAAAACCTTATAATGTACAATAGATAGGTGAGAGTATGTGAGTGTGACCTTGAGTGAGAGTTCATTGAATGGTGGAGGTAGAGGTGTTAAGTAGGCTTAAAGATTATAAGACATAGTTGAAGTGGTTAGAGTGATAGACTTGAATGTGTGGTTGTTATTATGTAAATACTGATAATAGACTAGTAAAGACTTTATATTAAGGGTTTGAGGAAGAGTAGTAAAGTAGTGAAGAGCACTAGTGATCTTTTAATGGGAGCCCTTGTGAAAGTTTAGAGCTGAGTGTTGAAGATTAGCTTTATATGTATATGATTGTCTTGCGAATGACACCTTGAGGCTTAGAAGTAGGTTTAAATAGAAGAGGAGGAGGTGGATAGATGGAAATTGGAGCTAGAATCATAAGCTCAAGATTGACGGGATAGAGTGTTATGGGGAGGGAGTACCATTGAGACGAGGTGCTGAGCCTAAGAGTTGAAGGGTTGTATGTAGAATCTTATGTACCGATAATCCCATTCCCCATTAGAGTTGATAGCTTCCTTCTCGAGTTTGAAACGCTAATTGTTGAGGTGTTCAAATGATTCAAATTGATTGAGGTTTGACTTTTCATTCGTGCCTGATGGTAAGGATATCTAAGATAATATCTCTACTCTTGATCTGAATCGATTGTCTATCTGGAGTGACTTCTAACTACCCAGATTTATTGATAGAGTATTGAAATGATTCTTGATTATTTTTCGTGCCTGACGATAAGAATGTTGGGAGGGAATTTCCTTATCTCTAACTAAATCAATTGTCTTTTCTTGAGTCGCTTGTCTATCCTTGATTTCGAGTAAAGTTGATTGTCGATTGAGATAGATATGAATGTTGAGGGGAGTTTTAAACCTATTTGTGCCTAAAGATGATGATGTTGAAGGAAAACATCCTATCGTTAAACACAATTGAAGTTCCTTCTTGAGTTGAGGTACTAATTTAATTTCATTCCCGAGTCTAAGATAGAGATGTAGAAAGTCATGGATAGACGAGAGTTTGAGAGGTTCCAAGTGAGGAGTAAGATGAATTTCGAATCTACTCGTGCCTATTCCTACCTTTCCTTATCATTCGAGGACGAATAATCCCAAAGGGGAGATGATGTAACACCTCGTGAAAATTTACCAAAATGTCCCTAAAATGTATCATATGCGTAATGCATCTTTCAAAGCTCCGACCAAAAATCTGAGACCAGATTTGCAATCAGTGGGGAAAATTGAGTCAGAAAATAATCTCGACCAACTCTAATGCAAAAAAATGTGAATTATTTTTTCCAAAGAAAGCCAAAACAGTGACGTTTCTGCGTCCAGGCCATGATGCACCTGGGACGCGGAACCATACTTGATGTTTTTCTCCAAATTCTCGATGGAAATTGATTTTTATAAAAAATAGTCCTAATGACCTGGTGTGCGACGTGCATCAGTGTCCAAGAAACTGAAATTTTTTGTTTGACTTTGGGAATGGTATTTTCGTCCTTCCTAATATATACTTAAGTCCCAAAATGAGTATTTAAGCCTATATATGTTTGAAAGGGTTTTATAACCCTATTTTTTCTTAGGTCTAAACTATATTCTGAGAGAAGGAGAAGAAGAAGAGAGGAGGGTTTCGAGTCCAGGGCCAATTCGTGCATGAAAATTGAGGATTCTTCAAACCCCATGTATGTAAGGTTAAAAAAAAATGAGATTGTCCTCTCATGTGTCCCATAGGAGGTCTTAGATGGTTGGTTGAAGCTTTTTGAGTCTATATGAATGATTTTCTTGATTATATTTATGAAACTATATTAAATGTACGTATTTTTCATATGTTATGATCATCATAAACTTGTTTTCTTGAATTGAATGTTTTACATAAATTATTGCATAAACCCTATCCATTATTTTATTAAAGATTGCATAAATGAAGTTAGGAATTGAGTCTAGAGCCTTGATTGAGAAAGTTGATGGAGATGGTGATTGTGAATATGAGAACTATGCTAGATTTATAGAACTTGATAGTCTCTTGATTCTCCATAAATAAACTCACATAATGTGTCTATTCAATTATTCCCTAATGATAGTTTCCTAGTCCTGAGATGAGCGTATTGATGACTAAAGTAGATGAAATTAGTGTTATTTGAATTAAATGAGGATTGGACCTTAGCTTGACGAATAATTCTACTTTTTGAGTTGATAGAATGATAGATGAGATGATGACCCGCTTGAAAGGGGGGTTGGATGTGTAACAGTTCGGCCTTGACAGACTATGGGCTTTCTTGAGTCATTGGAGAAGTATTAGCATCAAAATGAGTAAGAGTGAGTCTCACCCGAACTCATTAACTACGTGGACAACGTTGGAGAGGATTGGACTATGAAAGCAGATGTTTTTTTTGTCCCAAAAGAGGACTTGACAGATTTTTGGATCCACTGACAGACTCGTCCTTTACCCCGGCACGGTACTTGAAGGATGTGGCAATGACATCTCTTCGTTGTATCACTTCTGGCTCATAGAGGTGATTGTCGGTTATAGAAACTCCCATTTAGGATTCCCTCTTGATAATACTCTAATGTTGAGGTAATGGTGTAGGGTGATGGATGTGATGGGTCGTTTGTCTATTCTTTATTTTTTCTTTAGATAGACATTTGGCATGTTGACTGCTTTTTATATTGAGTTGATTGTTATTGTTATATTATTCTACTTGTTTCCAATTTCACTCAACTATTTTACATACCAGTACATTCAACATACTGACGTCCCTCTCTGACACTGCATCATTTCATGAAGTAGATACATGATTTGGAGATCATCAACAAGCGTACTATTGAGGATTGGAGATGTTCAACTGATTTGGTGAGCCTCCCTTACTTTGAAGGAATCCCTTATGTTTATTTTTATCTTGCCTTAGAGTTAGGGTGACTGACTTTATTTTGATTGAGGTAGCCATGGGTCCGTCATTGACACCACTTGATAGTGATAAAGGCTTCATAGACTAAAGTTGATTGTTGATGTAAGACTGTGAGCTAGTTCTTCCTACTAGCCTCTCTCTCTCTCTCTCTCTCTCTCTCTCTATCTATCTATCTATCCATCTATATATATATATATATATATATATATATATTTGATAACTAATGATATGCCTATATATCCCTTGATGTCTTTCGCTGATAATAAATTGTATGAATGAATGGACGTGATGAGGCCAAGTGGTTTGCTTAGGGACTAGCAATAGTCTTTGAGTGCCGGTTACGTCTAGGATATCCTCCCGAGGCGTGACATTATATCAATAATAGATGTGCAACATAAATTTCTACATTCATCACTTTTGTTTAAGATAATTATTCGAACTCCTTCTAAAGGATCATGATGCAATAAATTGCAAAAACGACACTATTTGTCTGTGTTTGTTACAACAAATCTAAAATTAAGAAGAGAGTAATACTAATTTATCTCTAGAAGAAAGAAGGCATCGTTATAGAGAGGCTAGATTGTGTTGATTATGACTAAAAGTAATACTAAAATTTAGAGTCACTCTCTTTTATAGTTATTAGTAAAATAATAATTTTTAATATAATTTTAAGTTATTGATTCAACCATTAAGTAAAATTATAAAATTAAAACTAAATTAATAGTCCAATAAAAAAACTACGAGATGTTAAAAATTATTAATTTAGTATCAATAAACTAATAACACTTTCTTCAATTTAATTTATCCATTACATTGATTTTAGCACACCCGTACCAAGCGCAAAAGAAACTAAAAGGAAAAAAAGGACCAATGGAGGGCAACAAGGGTAACTATAGAATGTTAGTACTCTCTCCGTTTTATTTTATATGATACTCTTTAATTTTTGATATGATATTTAAGAAAAAAGTAAGACTTTTAAAATTTATGATTTAAAATCATTTTGAGATATTTATATGATTGAAAATTATTTTATTAAGGATAAAAAAATTTTAAAATTAAATTATTTTTAATTAAAATAAAATAATATTTTTTTTGAAACGAAAAAAAATGCCACGTAAAAGAGAAGTACTATTTTTGCCATCCTCCATGTGCCTTGTTAATTATTTTCTAACAAATGCTGGGCCATGCATGACAAGATAAATTTTGAATAGTATATTAGTGGATGGATTATGACCTGCACTCATGATTTCAATATGATATATGCTTCAATTGCACTCGTTCATAACAAATTGATTTTGATATCTTCATATGGATTTATGCCTATCTTTCAATCAATCCAGCATCATCATAGCTTTAACAAACTCCTCATCAAACTATCTCTATAACAACATTATTTATTTTAATATTTTTTATTATTATAATATTATGAGATAAAAATAATTAAATTTTAAGGTGATTGAAAGTAAGTTCTCTACTTCACAAAAGTTTGAGATAGAAATAAGATTGCGTACATGTCATTCGATCCCTTCTATACCTACTAACCACTTACTTGATTATATTAGATATGTTATTGTATATATTGTGAAAAGAATTTCTATGCATCCTTACCTTTAAAGAATTTATTAAATGTATTTTTCTTCCTCATATAATTAGCCTCCACAAGTGGTCCTTTAGACCAAATAGATTATTTAAGAAGGAAAAAATAACATAAAGAACTATAAAAGATAGCAGCCACCATAAAAGAAGGTTCGCATGCATGCTCTTAACACTACCCACCAAACAATGATAATGAATGTGGTATAGCAAATGAGATTGTTCATTTTTTAATTAATAGAGATTTTAAATTCGAGTTCTGAGTATGAACAATATTTAATATAAAGAATTTTTTCTTGAATAAGATTCTACATAGCAGAATCTAAATTAATTGAGCTTTAATATGAATATCAAACGTCTAAATAAAAAATAGAAAAAATACTACCAATGAATGTAATCTAGCAAATGAGGTTGCTCTTTCCTTAATTAATAGAGATTTTAAATTTGAGTTTTCAATATGAAAAATCTTTAGTAGGAAGAATTTTTTTTGAATAAAATCCTATATGGTGTGAATTCAAATTAGTAAAATTTCAATATGAATATAAAAAAAAAATACACTACCCACCAAAGAAAACATCATATTTTGATGCATAGACAATTAAGTAGACCAATGACTTTTAAAAAGTAAACAAGTTGTTTTGATTAGGACATGAATGATGATGATTGTATATAGAATGACTTTTCTTCCACATTTCCAAAAAAGCCTGCCATAGTATTATTTGATTTTTATGTCCCTTCACAAATTTAAAAATGTCATATTATTGTCTATATGAGGAAGGCTAGTTGTTCATTTGTAAGGTGCAAACCCTATAATAAGCAAAAAATGGACAGCAAAAACACTACTAAAAAAAGTTCAAAGCCAAGGTCAATACTGTACTGATCGATATGAAAATTTAACCTCCAAAGATCAATATTTATTTTATTTTTCAAAAAATGAACCTCAAAAAGTTTGATATTTTAAATTGTACAATTATAAATACATCATTCATAGATCGAGCTCTCATTTTTTTATTTTGTGAGAATCTTAATAGCTCAGTTGATTGGCTACCTGAACACCCACCTTATTGATGAGAGTTGGATTCCCCACATTGTAATCCCCTTCCTATTTTCCTTTTCCTTATCCCCAGTTTTTTTTTTGTTTTTATACTCACTTTTAGTGTGACCACTAAACCATTAGTATTTGTTGATGATATGATATAGTCGAAATTTTGAAATTCAATCTTCTAAACGTTGATCGTAAATTCATGCATAAAAGCTTTAAGTTTTCTAAAATAAAATTTCTATATTTGAAAACAAAATAAAAAGTACCACAATCACACAATTATTATAAAATTAGAATATCTAAAATCCCTATAAATTTTTGTGTTTTGGGCATGATATTTTTGAGCTGACGTCTTTCGTAAACAGACTCTCTATTCTGTGAGGTAGTAATGGTAAGGTCTGCACATATTTTACCTTCCCCAACCCCCATGTTAGGTTGTGGAGCATGATGTAATATTTAATGTACTAATAAATATTTACAACCTTGTGGGTTAAGCTGTACTGTTCATTCTCCATGTAAAAATATTCTGTATTCATTTAATATATATACATATTACACCCGTAGAAGTTGCCTAAGTAATTGAGTGTTACCACGTTAAAATATTTGATCTTCCCATTTTTAGAGAGAGAAGTGAGACTTCTCTCTACTTCATCTTCTTCTTCCTTTGATTTCTCAATAGATCTGGTTTCTCAATAGATCTGGTGTAGATCCTAACACCCTGCTTGTGGGATTCCACTGGATTAGGGATGACAATGGGGCGAGTGTGGGGCGGGGCGGGTTGAGCTCAACCCGCAAATTTTTTTAAACTGCCCCGCGCGCGCATGACGATTCATTTTATTTTCAACCCGCCCCGCTTAAATTTTAAAGTTCTTTTATTTTTTTTATTTGAATTTAATATTTTTGATTAATTAACGTCTCAACAACTAATTAACTATTTTTAGTTGACATTTTAACAATTGTTTCTTAATCGTTAATTAAAAGT
>JAOTQJ010083874.1:0-12416 GCA_025642045.1 Solanum sejunctum
GCCCATTGATCAATTAGGTCCCCAAACTTTCTATTTTTAATCCAATTGAGGACCCCCAACTCCAACTTAAAATATACGCTCCAATTATAATTAAGCACCGCGAATTTACTTAATTTAGAATACGCCATGTTCGCCATAACTTTTCCAATTGAACGATTTACTTCGAGTGAATTAATTATGGGGTCTAACATCCCCTTGGAGGTCAACTTTCAGTTCTGAATTCGACTTTGGTGACATTTTTTAGAGTCACTCAAAAATCTCTGCCCCAGTTCATACAGAATGCTCCAAAAAAATTTTGGAGATCCTTCTCAAAAATTCTGCCCAGTTGCTAGTCTGATAAGGAATGTTCTCTTCTAAAAGAACTTTTAAGACTCTCACAAAAATTCTATCCCAGTTTATAATAAAGGGGGAAATAAGAATTTTATTATGATAGGACCGAACTCCATATGAGCATCTATGTATCCCTCTTAAATGAGAATCAGGTCTGATGTATTTCCAAATACAAGATAAAAGAGCATTAAATAAATATTATTCAAAAAAAGAACTTAGGCCAGACTTCTTCATTTATTCTGCTAGTGTAGATGTTTCTCTCATATAACTCGTCCAAGATAACCTTTTCCTCAGATAATACAAGTTAAGATCGAACTTCGCTTTGTTATGTTCAACATACTTATTGGCAATTTAGAAGTTGGTTGTTAGATGCATTTGACGTGGGATCCTTTAAATGTATGACCTTAGTATCAATCAGGTATTGAACCTTATCCTTCAAAGCACAACATGCATCAGTGGTGCACAAACCTTATTTGGATCATACCATTTGGATTGAGTGTTCGTATTTAAAGCAGGAATAGGGGTGGTATAGCCAGCCTCTTTCAATCTTTCATAGAGTTAGGCTATGGGTTCGACCAAAGGAGTATAGCTTTTGATGGGTTTTCTTTCAAAGTAAGGATGACTTCTAGAATTTAGTCATTGAGGGGATGAAGGTAGAGGTGTTTGAAAGTATGTTGGTTGGGTATAATAAGCAAGATATATAGGTTTGCTGGTATAGAGGGAGAGGAGTTTGATAGGGATTAAATGGTGGATAAAAGGGAGAAAGTATGAGGTATGATGATGTAGGGTATGAGGAAGTGGCAGAGTCCAAATTTGGTGTCTTGTAGGTGCTTTATGTGCTATAATTAATGAAACCACTTCTTTTTTCTTGTGGTTTTCAAGCATACCTCTTGACTACAATGCTTTGTTAGTAGCTTGTAAGGCCTCTAGATTGATCGTGGTGCTACTTTTTATGCCTTCTTCAATTCTCTCACCCAACTTGATGATGTCAGTGAAACTCTTTTCTACCACAAGATCATTCTATCATATTGAGGTTCCTATGTGTGAATTAAATAATCCTTCATTTGAGATTCCTCCACAGGAGGTTTAGCTCTAGCAGCTTCAGACCTCCATCTTATAGCATAATCTAAAAATGACTCACTTGGCTTCTTCTTTAAGTTTTGAATATAGAACCAGTCTGGTGCATTCTCAATGTTGAATCCAAACCTATCCATGAAATCAGAACGCAACTCCTCCCATCTTGTCTACTTTCATGAGTCTTGTTCTATATACCATGTCAGAGCTTCCCCTGTGAGGCTTCTTATGATCAACTTCATTCTAATCTTCTCATTCTTTCCAACCCCTACTAATTTATCACAATACATGTGCAGATGGGCCTTGGGATCTCCAATACCATTGTACAGTTCAAATTTTGGAGGTTTGTACCCTTCAGGTAACTCAACATCCGGGTGCATAAATCTTCATAGCTCAAACCAATTACCCATTTACTTTCTTCTACATGCCGCATTTAATTGGTCAAACTATCCAATATCCTAGTCAATGATTTAATCAACAAATCCTTTTAAGAGGATTTTGATTCATGATAGTTATGGATAAAAGGAGAGGTCTTGACATATATAAGATTAAGGGCATGGGGCGTGAGTTCCAGAGGCATGAGCTTTTAAGATGATGGCAATGGACTTAAGAGGCATATATTGAATATAGGTAGGATTTTTTTAGGTGAAATGTTGGTTCATAAGTGCTTCATTGATATGGATTTTGATGACTGCAATTTAAAAATTGGATGCTTAAAGGTGGTACATAAGTAGGGTTGGATTGGACTTGGAAGGTTGGATTAATTGGTGGGAGATGATCTGTGAGGGTGGTTTGAGTTGTGGTAATTGGGTCATCCATATTTTCCCTAAAATGGGTGTCGAGAAAATGGATAGTTAAGCCAAGTTGTGCATGTTGGCCATTTCATCCTCCAGCTCTTGAATTTTCCTTGCAAACATTAAAGTCAAATCATTAGATTGAAATCCCCTTTTAGAAGTCTCAACTCTTTCGATAGAGTTGTTGTCAGTGATTTTGTCCTTCCTTGATAACTCAAACTTTTGGGAGTAGGAGGAGGTCCTTTCAATCAGGTGTGGTAGGCTAGAGTGTGCTAACATATCAACCTTTGGGAAATGGAAGACATGAAAAATAAAATAAAATAAAAATAAGAAAGGAAAAATCAGGTAAGTGACATTATAAAGACACAAAGACAACATATGAATTGTGAAAATAAACTCCCTAAATGCAAGGAGCCTCATTGAGCCAGAGGTAGGTCTAATTCGACAAGCAAGTGGTTCTCGATAATTAATCCAAGCCTTAATTTGCAATTCGAGTTTAGAGTTGGAGGCAAATAATTTAAAGAAACAAACTATTTTATTCATTGTATAAGGAAAGAAATAATGAAAAGCTAAAACATTCATCGGTTTTAATTAAAAGACAAAATTAAACCAAAGGAAAAGAAGGATAACAAGGGAAATAAATTTATAAAGAAAATCTCCTAAGGATGGTGCTCATCATGATCAGTATCTTCAACATCTCTTATAATCCACTCAAGGTACTCTATTATGATTTGAGGCTGATACTTGTGAAGGCTGATGATGACAAATCTCTCGCATCTTCTAATTATGTCATGGACTTGTGGAATTTCTGGCCCAAAATCATATTTGGTTACCCTCATATCAGCTATTGGTGGAGCCCTTTGGATCTGTCCAAATTGTCAAAGAGCTTGTAATAGAGCATATGATTGGACACCAGTTAGGCCAACTATCTCAAGATAACAAAGCTCCTCCCCTCTTACCATGGCATGTTTTGCATTTAACCAAGGGAACTTCCATTGAACATGAAGATCATAAAGATATCTCAGAAATATATACCACTCTTCGGTCCCCTCGGGAGCAACAAATTCAGTCATTCTTATCGAATGAGTCTGAATTTTGTTTTGCATTCCACTTTAAATATTATTTTGATGAAAATGCTCAACGACCCATAATTGGAGAAGCAAGTTGCATCCCTGAAAGAATCTTGTACCTCTGACACACTTGGAGGATGCCCTAGTTATTTCTGCCATGATCATAGGCACCAAGGTGACATTAACTCCGTTTCTAGCTACTATTTGGACCATCTAGCTCAAAGAGGTATCTATTTTCCTACCTCTTTTAGAAACACTAAGGTACCCAATAATGCGATGGTGAAAGTATTCACACGATAGCTTTCCCATGTTTTTGCTGAACAAGAGAAGTCTTCACTAAATTGCTATACCCATCTTTGTGGCCAAAGTGAGAATACAGAAAATCCAGAGAAATCCAGTTGAAATTCAAGCAAGCTAACCCTGGGTTATATTTCAGTCCCAAAGATATTAAAAACCTATTTAGTTTTTGTCTGTGGGGTTTACTCATGCTCCCTCCATAATAGTTAGATCGATAAAGCCCCTAATTTCCTTGTCAGTCAGAGTCAACTCAAAGTGTTCGAATTTGAAAATCGTCCTAACGGGATCTTTGAACGTCATCAGGCCTTTGACAAGATACCGATCAGGGATGACATAAATAAGAAAGGTCAATCCACCCACCAGTTGGGCGACTTCCCTAGCATGATCTTGCATAATATTCTCCCACCATCTGCTCAGGCTAGGTTTGACATCTACCACCATTTGGGTACAGAGAAATTTGGGAAAACCATCTTAAATTTGCACCATAAAAAAGAAAAAATAAGTTATAAACTCTATTATAACAATATTTAGGATTGGATTAAATTACCATGACCACATAGAGACATAATATGCAGTATTTCACCTTGGAAGGTGATTGGACCCTCTAGACTTAATAGGGTGGCTACTATTATGTAGATTGGACCCATGGGGCCAAACTACCTAGGGTTTATGCATGCATGACCTAAACTTTAGGGTGGATAGCTCTATCTTAAGTTTCTAATAAATCGGTTAGATATGAACTGGGTGTTCCTATGTGAGAAACACGTGGTCCAATGGTATTAAGACTATCCGCCATTCACCATGCAAACACTTACTCTCTAAAATTTGGATTTGAGAAAGAGGCAGGAGAAGTGAAAAGGCATGACATCACCTTGAAAAGAAAAAAAAAAGAGGGTCCCAAGTGGAGGAAAGTATGAATGAAATGACAGTTTATACGAAAGCAGTAAACATTTAGCAAGTAAAGCAATATTAACATAAATTTAAAATAGTAAATAAATAAAGAGAGGAGAGTTAAATTAGTGGGGATAAGGGAGAGGATGTTAGAAGGGATATTAGAGGGGATAAAGGAAGGGATATTAGAGGGAATAAGGGAGGGGAGTTAGAGGAAATAAGGGAAAGAAAAAGAAACAATGTAGTAAGAAAAGATAAAAAGAATAACAGTAAAAATAAACAAATAGAGCAGGTAAAAAAATCAAGGAAAACAATTAAACCCACATAAAAAGAGACATGTTTTGAACCTAATAACCCTACCAGAGTCGCTATTATGTTGCACCCCATTTTTCCTCGCAAAGAAATGAGAACCTGGATGACGTCGTGGCAACGATTCTTTTGGGATTTTGAGAATCAATTGAAGAGTCTCCACTTAATAAATTAAAGGTGAATTAGGATATTATTCTAACTTAAAAACTAATCTAAAAGTCAATTCACCAGAGAACAGGTAAGAGTTCACCTCGAAGGGATGGCGTTGTGCATCCTTCGAGATTCGCAAATGCGGGTCCCGACCGTATCTCGCATTTATGTGAAGGTTGCAAATAAGGGTCTCATGTAATGACTCAAATATCATATGACATTATTGGACCTTGAAAAATTTCATTTTGGGCAAAATTTTAACCAACTGTTGTCTCAAGAGAGACCACATGGCCAGTGTGAGGTCATACAAGTCGTATGGCCTCAAATAAGACTACACATGGCCTCAAATCTTGAATGTTGGCCTTAGGTGGTGTACAAGCTAAGGCACACCTCACTGGCACCCTACACTAGCCGTGTGACACTCCACAAATCGTGTGGATGAGCCGTGGAGTGGCTTAAACTTGAAAACCCCACCATTAGGGCTAAGTGAGGCCACACGCCCGGTCACACCGATCGTGTGGCATGAGACGATTTGTGAGGCTCCCCTATAGCTTTCGGAGTGAAAATATTCCATGTATGGAATCACTATCTAATAAATATTTCCTAAGTTTGGGGAGACGGGAGTACAACACGGACCATGTGGTTTCACACGACTTGTGAAAGGTGGCCGTTTAGTAGACACGTGAAAAACATTAGAGGCACTCCACACGGACTGTGGAGTGGCACATGGGCCATTTGGCCTCAAAGTGAGATGACTTTCGAGAAATTTTCCCTCCGATTCATTAATGGCATTTTCAAGAATTTGGTTATTTCTATTGGCTTTTTGGGGATTCCTATGCTATTTCATGGTCATCTAAAGACCTAAAACCTATTTCAAACATTCAAACTCATTCCTCATAATTTGAGCTCTCTTAAAATAACTCTCAAAAGAACTCTTGGAGACTTCAACTTGGGGGTTAAGGAACTTAACTCTTCTTCAAAATTCTTTGGGGTTTCATTATCTTAGTAAAAGTATGTGGGTTTGATCCTTGATTACCTTCCAATCAAGGAGACCCAAACTATTTTCAAGCAATTTCATGAATTTCTAGCTTACTTTAAATTGAGGTTTTGAATAATATGATTCCTTAAATTCAAATAGTATATGACTTATGTTTATCTATGGATTTAAAGAGGAATTAAGCTTTGAAATATTAAAATACATTGTTATTAAGAATATTTGAAGATACATGGTCCTTAAATGTTTGAATCTAAAAATGGGTGATTATATTATAATTTCAAAGATGGATTTAACTATGTTTTCACTTGAATCTCTTATTATATTGATGATTTTAGATTGAATCTCTATTACCTATGTCATTCTCACGTCATTCATAGCATATGCAATCATGTTCATGAGAATTTATGAAAATTATGTTATGGGTTAAGCCCAATTATGTTTTATGATATGATTTTAATAAGATTTTCGTTATGACGATATTGTGATCACATATATGTCTATGATTGTGAGCATTTTGGGTGCTTACACCATTTTGATTATGTGAATGAGCTAACCCTATAAATATGTATTATCACTATAAGCTACGTTTTGGCATTTGAGCTTAAGTATATATTATGATGAGAGGTATTGGGCTTTTATGCCCTATTTGTGCATTAAAACATTTTGGTAAGACTTTCAACCCTTCTGAAAGTATTTATAGCTATGTATACTATAAGTATTCTTATGGGATGGTGACTTAGCACCAATGGAATAAGGGTTCTCTCGCCTTCCTCGAACTATGTGCCTAGCATAGGTTTCTTTTTGAAATGAGGGTGCTTGTAAGGAGAAGAAACTATGTGATATGATATGGTGTGCTATATGTGGAAATCCTATCCGAAATGGGGGTGCCCGTAAGGTGCAGTATGGTTTACGTTTGGCAAGTAGACCACCTCTTTACCAATGAAGGGACTTCATCAAGATTCCAAGTAATAGCTCACTTGGTCTTACTAATGTCGATTGAGGTCCCATACCTATTATATATGAGCATTATTTGCATTTCATACATCATGAATTTCATAGCATCTTGTTATACTCATTTCTTGCTATACAAATCCCTTTCTGTATTAGTGCCCTTGTCATATAACATGGAAATGCAAGTTTTGGTAAATTCATGCATTGCATCCCACATACTTAGTATATTAAAATGTGCTAACACATACTCTTGCCTACATGATTTCACCATGTAGGGACCGAGGACTTTGATCATCCACCGTTTGACGCTTAACTTGGATTCCAAGTTCATTTGTAGTGGTGAGTCCTATCATCCAAGGACGATCCACCATCTATCTACCTTTGATACTTTTATTTCTTTATGTATTGAGGGTGAGCCCGAGGAATGTCTTGGCCCCCTGCCTATCTATGTAGAGGCATTGTTGGACACCTTGTAAACTTCCTTACGTTTTATGTTATGTGTTATGACTTAAGTCTATTTTATGGGTTGGTTATCTGTGGATATCATTATGTGAGTTGGTTATGTGATTTAGGGTTTGGCTATATGTTGTGATGGAAGGCTCCTAAGTCCTAGATTATCCCATAGAGAGAGTCCTATTTTCTCACCCATAGAACTATGTGTTTAATTTATGTATGCTTCCAAATCGATGATGCGAGTTTTGGTATCTTGAGGTTTGTTTAGGACCTCTCGGGTTCCCCTTTACCATGTCATATCTAGGCTTTAGGTTCAGGTCATGACAAAGATAGTATCAAAGCCCTATGTTTCTAAATGATTCTTGGAGACCAACATGCCATGTCAAGTAGAGTCCTATTTTTTAGCATGAAGTGCACCATGCTTATCAGTGGGAGGCTATGATGACGTTCTAGGAATTATCTCAATTTTTCATGTCTTACGTCATTTTGTGAATAGTTAGTTTAGCTCTTGACTTGATGGTGTCCTTGCTCTATTTCAGAAGATACCTTGTGGTAGACCTGCCAGACCAGCCCCGGCTAATGATGGTTAAGCACCTCAAAGGCCTGTGGATGAGCTTATCTCAAATGGTAAATTCTGTACGGCCTTTTCCATAATTACCTAAGTGGTGACTACTCAGACTAGGCTTGCCAATCTTCCTTGGGATCCCACTCTAGTTGCTACAGTAAGGGATTTCACACGGATGAATCCTCCGGAGTTCTTTGGGTCTAAGACTGACGAGGATGCTCAGGAGTTCATTGATAAGCTCTCCAAAGTATTAAATGTCATAGGTGTCATTTCTGAGGAGAAGGCTGAACTGGATGCCTATCAGTTGAAGGATATAACACAAGTGTGGTATACTCAGTGGTCTATGGAGAGATTCTGTGGTGATGTTGTTAATTGGAAGGAGTTCAAGCTTGCTTTTCTGGATCGTTTCTTGCTACTTGAGCTTAAGGAAGCCAAGGTGACCAAGTTTATCAACCTAAGGTAGGGTAATATAAGTTTGAGGGATTATTACCTCAAGTTCACTAAGCTATACAAGTATGCTCCGATACTCATGGCTTATCCTCGTGCAAGAATGCACAAGTTCATCTCTGGTAATTTCTGACTTGCTTGTACAAGAATTCCATACTGCCATGCTTAATCGGGATATGAACTTCATTAGACTTATGGTTTATTCCAAATAAATCAAAGGGGATAAACTCAAGGGGAGAGTGTATGATCCTTAGAGGACCTATTTTAATGGTGAATTTTTCGGCTCTCAGGGTGGTGGTTTTGATCACTTTCAATAGGGAAAGGGTTCGGGTGCTCAGGTTGCTAATGCTAGGGTGCCTCCTCCTACTGCACCAGTTGGTGGTGGTCAGGTATATCCTCTATGTGATAAGTATGGGAAGCCCTACACGGGCGAATGTTGGAGAAATGTGGGTACTTGCTTTGGGTATGGTGATAAAGGTCACAAGGCCACTAATTTTCCCAAGTATCCTCGGATGGGTCAGGGCTAGGTGGCTCGAGGTGGAAAAGGCTAACAAAGAGATCCACAAGGTGTTGCCCCGTAGAACAACAGGATTTATGCCCTTCATGCATGACAGGAAATTGAGGAGGCTCCAGATGTTGTGACTGGTACGGTAAGAGTCTTTGATTTTGATGTTTATGCTTTGTTTGATCTGGATGCAAAGTTTTCTTTTGTGACTTCTCTATTAGCTATTAAATTTGGTTTGAGTCCAAAAATATTGAGGGAGCCTTACTCGGTTTATACTCCCGTGGGTGAATCTATTGTTGTACATAGGGTCTATTATGGTTTTCCTATTTCTATGTTGCATAAGGTATTTTCGTGTGATCTTGTGGAACTTGAAATGTATGATTTTGATGTAATTCTTGGGATGGATTTGTTGCATGAATCATATGCCTCTATAGATTGTGAAACCTAGAAGGTCAAGTTGCAACCTCCTAGTGAGCCCGTTCTTGAATGGAGGGTAGTGACCCCGCTATTAAGGGTCAGTTTATTTCCTACCTCAAGGGATGTATGTATCACATTGTTACGGTTAAGGATGCGTGTCCGAGTTACATACTCTTAAGTTGATTTCAGTGGTGAATGAGTTTCTGGATATGTTCCCCGAAGACTTGCCCGATATTCCTCTAGAAAGGGAAGTAGACTTTGTCATGGAGCTTCTTTCCGATACTCAACCTATATCTATTCCTCCTTATCATATGGCGACGATGGAGTTGAAGGATCAGTTGAAATATTTGCTAGAAAAGGGTTTCATCAGGCCTATATCTCTATGGGTGATCTGGTGTTATTTGTAAGGTCAAAAAAAGGATCTCTTCATACGTGTATCGATTATAGGTATTGAATAAGGTGACTATTAAGATAAAGTATCCGTTGCCTAGAATCGATGACTTTTTTGACCAACTTAAAGGGGCTACTCACTTTTCAAAGATTGATCTCCACTCTGGGTATCATTAGTTGAAGGTTAGAGAATATGATATTCCTCAGACAGTCTTTTGGACAGGGTATGGGCACTTTGAGTTTGTGATGATGTCGTTCAGCCTAACAAATGCTCCAGCCGTGTTTATGGACCTTATAAATCAGGTGTTCAAGCCATTCCTTGATAGTTTTGTGATTGTCTTCTTTGATGATATTCTCATTTATTCCTGGAGTGAGCAGGAGCATATGGATCATTTGAGGTTAGTTTTACAAACCTTGAGAGAGAAGAAGTTGTATGCCAAATTTAGAAAATGTGAGTTTTGGTTAGGTGAAGTTGCTTTTCTGGGTCATGTGGTGTCCAGTGATAGTATAAAGGTAGACTCGACGAAGATTGAGGTGGTAAAGAATTGGCCTAGACCATTGACTCTTTTGGTCATTCGAAGCTTCCTTAGGTTAGTAGGTTATTATAAGAGGTTTTTTGAGGGGTTCTCATCTATTGCATCTCCATTGACTAAGTTGTCTCAAAAGAAGGCTAAGTTTGTGTGGTCGGACGAGTGTGAGAGTAGCTTCTAAACTTTGAAGGATCGACTTACATTGGCTTCGATTTTGACTCTACGAATGGTTTGGATGGGTTTGTGGTATATTGTGATATTTCTCGAGTTAGGTTGGGTTGTGTACTTATGCAACATGGTAAAGTGATAGCTTA
Organism: Solanum sejunctum; assembly: GCA_025642045.1. Taxonomy (NCBI): domain Eukaryota; kingdom Viridiplantae; phylum Streptophyta; class Magnoliopsida; order Solanales; family Solanaceae; genus Solanum; species Solanum sejunctum. The sequence goes on from JAOTQJ010083874.1 coordinate 10,485, forward strand.
TGCATCAAGGCAATTGAAGGTACATGAGCGTAATTACCCAACTCATGACCTTGAACTAGCGGCAGTGGTTTTTGCTTTAAAAATTTGGAGGAACTATTTGTACGGGGTACATGTTGATGCTTTCACCGATAATAAGAGATTGCAATATGTGTTTACTCAAAGGGATATTAACTTGGGACAAAGAAGATGGTGGAAACTCTTAAAGGATTATGACATGAGTGTTTTATATCACCCTGGCAAGGCAAATATGGTAGCCAATGCTCTTAGTAGGCTATCCATGGGAAGTGTGGCTCATATTGAGGAGGGAAAGAAAGATTTGGCAAGGGATGTCCACCATTTGGGTAGATTGGGTGTTAGAGTGGTAGATTCCAATAATGGTGGTATATATGTTCAAAATGGGGTCGAATCCTCAATGGTTGTTGATATGAAGGCTAAGCAAGATCTAGATCCATCCTTAGTTGGATTAAAGAAATTGGTTGCCGAAAAGAATATTGAGGTTTCCTCCCAAGGGGGAGATGATGTACCTCGGTATCAGAATTGGCTATGTGTTACGGATGTAGATGAACTTAAGGAGGTGATCATGAGCGAAGCCCATAATTCTAATTATTCTGTTCACCCGGGGTCTACTAAGATGTATCGAGATTTGAAGGAGGTGTATTGGTGGCACAGTATGAAGAGAGACATAACCAAGTTTGTATCTGAGGGCCCAAATTGTCAACAAGTGAAGGTTGAGCATCAGAGGCCCAGTAGGTTGCCTCAAGACATTGAGATCCCTACTTGGAAATGGAAAGATATAAATATGGACTTTGTGGTTGGGTTACCTTGGACTCGAAAACAATTTGACTGTATTTGTGTGATCATCAATTGGATGACTAAATTGACTCATTTCTTACCAATTAAGACTATTTTTAGTGCTGAAGAATATGAAAGGTTATACATTCGAGAGTTGGTAAGGTTGCACGGTATGGCTAGGTCTATCATATCAGATTAGGGTACCCAATTCACTTCACACTTTTGGAGGTCATTTCAAAGGGGACTTGGTACTTTTCATCCTCGAAATGATGGGCAACCCAAAAGGACAATTCAAACCTTGAAGGATATGTTAAGGGCTTGTGAATTGGATTTCAAGGGTAATTGGGATGACCATCTTCCATTTATCGAGCTTGCTTATAATAATTGCTTCCATGCTAACATTGGTATGGCCCATTTGAGGCCTTGTATGGTAGGAGGTGTAGGTCTCCGAAGGGGTGGTTTGAGATGGGGGAGGTTGGTTTGATTGGCCCGAACTTGGTGATAGAGGCTATGGAGAAAGTGAAGTTGATTATAGAGAGGTTGAAGACAACACAAAGTTGCCAAAAGTCCAATTCGAATACTTGAAAGAGGGATATTGAATTCCAAGTTAGAGATTGGGTGTTTGTGAAAGTATCACCTATGAAGGGGGTGATGCATTTTGGCAAAAAAGGGAAGCTAAGACCCCAGTATATAGGCCCCTATAAAGTTGTTGAACGGATTGAGAGTGTGGCATCTAGGGTGGAGTTACCCCCAGATTTGAGTTCCATTTACTCGATCTTCCGTGTATCCACGTTGAGAAATATGGCTGGTGATCCTCGCACTATTGTACCTTTGGAGGGTATTGAGGTGGAAGAGAACTTGTCTAAGGTAGTGCAGATAGAGATTTTAGATAGACAAGTGAAATGACTTTGTAACAAGGATGTGGCATCGATGAAGGTGCTTTAGAGGAACCAATATGTGGAGAGTGCTGCATGGGAGGCGGATTTGGACATGATGAAGTGATATCCCCGTATTTTCCAATCTACTAAGCCTAAGGTATTAGGTTCCTGTCACGACCCAACCCCGGGGCCTTGAATGGTGCCGATAGGACACCGCGACAACCGCTTATACTGAATCTTTACTTACGACAGCTAAGGAATT
>JAOTQJ010083905.1:0-12415 GCA_025642045.1 Solanum sejunctum
AAAGTAAAATATTTAAATTTATATATTTTTTTATATTTTATATTTTTATATTATTAAAATTTTATCTCGCTAATATTAAAATTAAAAAATTATAGGATTGAACATACTTCTACTACTAAATATCAAAACCCCATCATAGTTTTTGATTATTACGTTATATAGTTATTTTATTATATTTTTTTGGCTATAAAATTTTGTGGGACTCATATCTATTTGTATAAAACTCTTCACATTTCAAATGCCTTTCTCTCTCTAAATGTACAACACAACATGTGATCTCCTTCCTTAAACGTCCATATTTTTCTTCTTAAATCACTCCCTACAATCTCTCAAGAATTATCTTTAATCAATAGGTAAGTAATTTGAATTTTTTATTTTTCAAACTCTCCCTAATCCCATTTCGATTAGTTTTGGCGGCACGTTTGATTTTTTTGGCGAAACATTTTAATTTTTCTCTTTTTATACAAACTTTGTTTTTACAGTTGCAAAATCAAGCACTATGGTTGAAGATTCTCAATGCAAGAGAATAACCAGAGGTATATAAATTTGCATGTTAAAGTTATGGAAGATTCTCCTTCGTTTTTCATTGGGTTTAACTCAAATAATTGAAGATATTATAGGATCTATTGCGAAAGATAAGGGTATTGAAGAAAGAAGATCCAAATTTCGGAATGATCCAATTCTATTTACAATGGGTTCAACAAAGAAGAGAAAGATGGGTTAAACTTTTGCCATTAATGTTGATCCTGAAGAAAAAGATGATCCTGATTCTGACAAATCTCGCAATAAGAACATGGAAGAAATTAAGGTATTTTTTATATTTTGAATAATATATGACTTCATTGAACATGTATAATATATGTTTGTGTCACAAAAATTTCCCAAAAAAATTGCACAAAAGTTTTTATACATGTAAATCAGATTTCTGGAATTTCAATCCCTTTATACATTGCTTACATACATATAATACTTAATTGTGAATTAATCATCCAGGTGTTACAATTTATTTTTACATGATTGTATAATGTTCTTGTCATAATGCACTTTGTGAATGTATCATATGTATAATATTAATTATTATACATGTATTCACCTATTAGAATGAATTTTTTTTAATTTGATATACAGATAGTAATTATTATACAATCTTAATTTATGGGATGTACATGTGGTGTTGTTATATACCTTTTGATTGCATATACAGTGACACAACATCTCTCTTTACAGAAATTAACATTATCTGTTATCAATTAGACACAGCTATTTGTTATACATCTAGTTAGTGTAATTATTATAATGTATATAAATTTATTTTATACCGATCAACTTAGTGAATGGCACATATGTATAAGTTTATACTTTATACATGCATTCATCCCATTAGATATTGTAATTGTTATAATGTATATAAATATATTTTATACTGTTCAACTTAGTGAATGTCCCATATGTATACTTTTATACTTTATACATGCATTTATCTTATTAGAATAACCTTTATTAATTTGATACACAAGTTTATATATTTATACAAACTATACACAATGGATCAAATATACACTTATACAATCAGAAATAAAGAAATTCTTATAGTGTATACCTTATATTGTATACATACATTCATCCTATCTGAAGTATCTTTTTTATTTTTATACACAAGCTTATATACAGGACACTCACCAAAAATGGATGTACCTTTGTTGTTACTGTATACATCATGAGGACCTATTTGCAGCAAACCAACCAATCTCTTATCAATTAAGCATGTATTTTTGCTTTTTGTTGTAAATATTGTGGTGCAAATAGTGAATATTGTTACTTGTATATATATATTCTTTATACATATATTCATCCCTCGGGAAGAAATATTATTAAATTGCAGTATATATTAGCTTTACCATACAGGCATATAATGAACATAAAACTCTACATTACATACATTATATATAATGAACCTTTTCATCAACCCTTTGCCATCTAATATTCGCACAGGATGCTGAAATATATTGTTAAAGGGACACCACATATCACACAACGTATGTAATGCTATACGAACAACAATGCGATAGACGATATTATCAAATATTTGTCAGAAAGTCAATTGAAGCGCTTTCGAGAAGGTATCTGCTTCGCACATTTGCTAGATATGCAAATATCTGATGTCCAAGCGCAACTCTTCAGATGTTTCATGTTACATGAAATAAAAGGCAATTCATCCGATGCATTTTTTTCACATGAATGTGAATACACTGTGATTTACTATTAGGGAGTTTGCTCTTATTTCTGGACTTAAGTATGGCGACAACAATGCGCCAGAGTTTAGATTCAACAGTAACAAGCCAAACAGATTGTTATCTCAGTATTGCGAAGGCCAGAGTAAAATCACCAAAAGACAGCTTATTTAGAATTTTCTAAATAAAGTCTGGGGTGAAAACGATGATGATGCAGTGAAGTTCGCTAGCTTGTACTACATACATAACTTCATCATGTCAGAAGAAGAAGACTCAACAAAAATATACAGGAAAGACTTTGATCTCGTTGAATCAGGTCGCTTGATTATCCATGGGGTAACAAGGCTTTTGAGGAGCTGACCAAGAGCTTGCACTCAAAGATCACACTTACAGGTAAATATTTTAGAATCCATGATTTTCCATTGGCTATGTAGGTCTGGCTATATGAGTGTTGCTCGAAAGTTGATGACAACATTGCAAAGAAGGTGTCTGATCACATCCCTAGAATTCTCGACTGGAAGATAATGACCGACCAACCATATTGTGATTATATAATCAATTCGTTTTTCCAAAAAGGCCGTAAGAAGGTACGTCAATAAACTCAACCATGTATTATTCTTTTATAACAAACTAATAATGACTTTTTGTTTTTCGACATATATATACTCAAATTTCATGTTTAATATTTTATACATGTTCCTGTTTTTCGACATATATATACACAATTTACTCTTTACTATTTTATACAAACTATTTTATACATGTCATGTGATTACCTATATACACAATTAAACTTGTCATTACCTATATACACAATCCAAATGTTTGATGTGCACAAACAATTATCATACATTGTATAAAAGAAAACAGGAAACAATAGTTAGAACATGTTATACATTTTTCATACCACTTAGTGTATAAAGTTCAAACACATTACCTCATATACATTACATTTGTTGTATATTTTATTCACATATCTGACATATATCTGTATAAACATTCTCTGCAGCAACATAATAAATTGAATAAAAATATGTTTTACAGATCATTCTCCAAAATATAATACCAACGGCTATGGAGGTGTCAACTTTTGTGACTCTGCTGAGTCCTTTTTAGCACCACATCAGCCATCTTCTCCTACTAGTTGCCAAGCCAATGAGTCAAATAACGACTTCCAGACAGGCCCTCAGATGCCAAGAACCCGGAAAGAAAAAGAAAAAGTTATTTTTCCCGAACCACCAGCAAGGAAAAAATTAAAGAGCGCTGGTCCAGTTGCTCCACAAAAATCAACAATTGTGGCCCCAAAGCAACCCGCTAAAAGAATAATTCAGCGTCATGATTCAGCTTCACCTCCAAGAAATAACCCACCAGCATCAAAGAAGTCACCTGTCAGAAGACCGGCTGCGAGACAGAAAAGGAACAGGACGGTCAAAAATACATCGACCAGTACGTTTGCTGATCATGGCATTTCTCGCGACGAATTCGAGGAGTTCAAAACATCAATAAGCAAAAAGTTTTATAAATACAGAATATTATTTATACATTTGACTCCATTTTTTATTTTTTTTAAAATATCCAACAGATATAGAAGGAGTTTCAAGATTTGAAGAAGCTGATAAACGAAAACTTCAAGGATGCTCTTCAAATTCAAGCTGATAAAAACTGGACTTGGGGGTGATGACTGTATCGGATAAAAACTGGTTCTACAAGTTGGCATATGAAGACAGTTGATCAGCGATTCGGTACGAACTGCTTAATATTACTAGAATCTTAGTCTTTTATAATTTTTTATGTATATACAACTATATATATTTTTAATATAAATTTACACAGCATATTGATGTCATCATGTGCTATTTGCGTAAAAAAGCAAAGTACTCTGACAACACTGTCTATTCATTTAGCACAGTGGACTGCCATTTCAGTACACTGATTCAAAGCATATGGGTCAGTTACTCTGACCTCGAAAACGGCTCGTGCAATACAAACTCCAAAGAGGTGATCAAATTTTATATAAAAGGGTCTAGGCTACACACAGCGGTTCGCTGGCACACGGTCGACAACATCTTCATCCCAGTCAATTTGAAGGACAGGTTCCATTGGATTTTATTGGTTTTATCGTTAAATGAGCGAGCCATCATGATGTATAACTCAATGAGATTGATAGCGCATGATGCATACATACACAATGAGGTCAACAAATTTGCTCAACTCATTCCAACATACCTCCTGTCATCTGGTTTCTATGAACAAAGAGGGATTGATTTATCTATGCACCCGATATACAAGCTACACTCAAAGTACGACCCACTTTACATCGTTCATGTGAACGACATACCTGAGCAGCACGAGGAAAGCCTGTAAGTATTTTTTTGATATATTATCTTATTTTTATACAATTTTTATACTAAATATAAATATTCCTGTTTATTTTTAGTTTTATAGGGACTGTGGAGTCTACGTTACAGTGTATGCAGAATACCTGAGCGATGGCAACCGAATCTCAAACACACTGTTTGATATTGAGCTGTTGCGCAATCGATACGCTGCACTGTTGTAGGATTATGCCATGCGTAAGATCGAGGAGGAGGCTGTGAGTGACAACGAAGCACCCCCCAAGTCTGATAGGACTACTACTACCAGCGTTAATGTTGAGCGTATTGTGATACAGTAGGGAATACAAATTGGTCCAGTACACTTTTTTTTTGTTAAATAAGTTTTTGCCAAGACATGAACTATTTTGTGGATGTTCTAATGAAGATACTAAATTATTCAGTCCTCTATTCTATTATGGACTAATTTTGTTTTGCTTTTTTTCTGGGCATGCAAAGTACAAAAATTATTGATTACCTATCTTTTTCAATAGTTATATACTGATTATACATATATGTAGAAATGAATATATAAAGCCACAACAACATAAAAAGGCATTAAAGTTTTTTTTTTCAAATGTATTATTTTTATACACACAATGCTAGATGTGGTATTTTAAGACTGTGTTTCTACTACCACAATCTAATGCAAATACCAGAAACATACAATTATACTCCCAGTAAAATGTACAAGTTATAATCAATATAACTTAAATTTAAGCACTTACATAGTTTTCAAATTTTATTTTTATACAAAATAACCTTTACTATGTTGGTCAGTACCTCGCATGCCCGTATCAAACACATGATCATTCTACATATATATACACACATACGAGTAATATACTCTTAAACTTTTGTAGATGCTCTACACATCTTTTCAGAAACAAACTGAATGCCATTCTCTTCTTCTCAGGTTTTCATATACACCTTGATATATATACACATTAAACATAAATTTGCGAAATTATCTCTATATAGATTCATGTATACCTTCACGTAATGAAACTATACAAATTAACTCTTCGCGACATATTCAAATTTATTTCTGTACAATCATTTTTTGGTGAATAAGTTGTGCAATTAACTCTATGGGACATATTCAAATTTATTTCTCCTTTTGCTCCCAGTTTGAGCAGTGCTGTATACACTAAATAAAAAACTAAAAAAATCACCCAGCATATTTTACATATAATAACGCATATGTATAAATTTATTCCAAAAAAAAACTGAAGCATTTTATTATTGAATAAATTATTCAATGAAAACAGATTGACGGGGAAACTGTGAATCATAAACCCAACAAATAATCAAACCAACATTCATAACTTAAGGAGTTTGAGGTCTATTTCTACACGTATTTCTACACGTATGCCTATTATGCCATGTAATTCCACAATTACTGCATGTGTTTTTCTCCTTTGACCAGAGCAACTTGGAAAATGATTTGTTCCTGGTTTTCTTCTTTGGCCTACCAGGAAGTCTTTTGTATATAGGAGGAAGGACAACATTGGACAATATATGTTGTGGTATAACCCAATCCCTCTCGTCCGGTAAAGGATATATTGGTACCTCATAAGTCTTCAAGATTGTTTTTGGTTTATACAAATCCGAGCAATATTCATTTGGTTCAAGATATTTGAACTTCAAAATAGCTCATGCATGCGCGCACAGTATCTCATCAATCTGAAAACGTCCGCAACTACATGTCCAATTTGCAAGACACACAATATATTTTCTACTCTCATCACTAACATTATGGATATGGACAATTGACGACACAACCTATTGCAACATAAATTTATACAGATTAATATACATTTGCATAATAAAAAATAACGAATTGAATGAAGCTAATATCAAGTTATGTTAACTTACTGTCATTTTTGTACTTTTGGCTTCATTTCTTGTTAGAACGTCCTGGAATTTACCCATCAAAGGTGTAAATATATATGTTGCCTCCTTTTAATTCTCGCAGTTCCAACGACCAAACATCAAGCGTACTTCTTCCAGAAAATCAAAAATAGGCAATTGACGTGCCGATAGAAGAGCTGAATTTATACTCTTAACAAGATTTGAGGTCATACACCACCTGCGATGCGCTGGAGGATGAACCCTTGCCCATTTACCATAGCCAGCCAACTCTAAGTACTCCTTCATACGCGCATCAACCTTTTCAACGGTTTCCATTAGCCTATTAAAATCTAACAGTGTATATGCTTTGGCTATTGTACAAAGCACCTCGTTTAATTTTTCATGAGACCTTCTATACTTCTTCTGAACATTACTCCATAAATGTCATATACAAGCAAAATGGGGAACACCATTGTATACCCTTGCAACAGTTTTTATAATGCTCTCATTTTTATCCGATACTACACACATATCATTTCTTTCACCATAAGCTTCTTTTAAATTTTTAAAAAATCAAGTTTAAGAGGCATCATTTTCGGAATCTATAACACAATACGCCAGCGGAAAAATGTGCCCTAACAAAGGAAAAAAAATAAAGTAAATTATACAATTATTCAAACATAACGTATTCTCTTGTATACGACCAACATTTTTTAAATTTTCAAAAAACTAAGTCCAAGAGGCATCATTTTCAAAATCTATAACACCATATGACAGAGGAAAAATGTGCCCTAACAAAGGAAAAAAATAAAAAAAAATTTATACAATTATTCAAACATAACATATTCTTTTGTATATGACCAACATTTTAAAGTAAAGTACACAAACCTGCCCCATCCATGGTACTCGCTGAAACAAATTGCCCATTATAGGAACCCGTAAGGTGACTTTCATCCACAAACACAATCAGTCTACAGTGCTCAAAACTTCTTATAAAAGCTTCCAAAGCAATAAAATCATAAAGAAACTCGCCTTCATCAGTTTTCTTCATTTGTATGTGCGAACCAAGATATGTATAACTCAACACATACAAATAATCTGGTAATTTATTAAATGAGCTAGATGGAGTTCCTCGTATCCAATTCAAATCCTTCTCCTTTGCCCTCCAAGCCAACATATAGTTAATATCGACTCCAAGATCTATTTTCATATCATTCTTTATGTCGTCTGCTATATACTGTTTCTTGTGATTTTCCAACCTAGGCATCAAAATCCCACCGACAAGATTGCTTGTTGCCTGCCTTTGTGAAAACTCTATCCTTCAACGGACGGGCAGGATAATACATGTTGAACCGTCTAATCCGAAACATACCTGATTTACTAATCGCAGAAGCTTTCATCAACCACTCACATTCGTCCGACTTACAAATAACTGTATAACTGCATTCACATTCAAAAAATAAATTAATGAATAATTCTACAGATCAATCAGCATTTGCTTCTAACGACAATGAAAAACAACATGATATTATTAAACTAATGCAACATCAAAGTTTTTTTCATATATTATAATAACCTTATTGCATTTGATCTATCCAGCTTGAACTGAAACCTATTTGATATAGCATATCTAGCCATAACTTTCTTTAAAGTAGCCTTGTCCTTGTATACTTGATCAACCTCCACATACTTATGCCCAGGATCTGTTATAACCCCGTCCACTCACCAGAATACAATGCATGCAGAGGCACAATCAATGTATCAACATTCAGTTCACCTGTCTCAAACTCGTCTACTTGGTCAATTTGATTTGTTGGAAGCATCGCATTTGACGATTCGATACAACTTTCATATACAATATCATCTTCATTCTCTTCTTTCTCAATAATAGTTGCACAGATAGGATATATGTTAAAATCATTAGCAGCCTTCTTCAACATAACATAAACCCTTACACCCATATCATTGTGTATAACGATTGGCACGTTTTCAGGTTGGACTGTGTACTCGATTCTTAAATCATTTTTTTTAAGATTGACACAAAGTTGTCTTGCAATCAATGTATACAACTTTGTATACGATGAATTCTCTTTAACAACAACACCTTCCAATGTATAGTCAACGTAAGAATCGTCATCAACCCACCTTCCAGAATGCATCACCATCACCGCAATTGAACACATTGCTATACATAAAATACACATACACGTTAACACCATTCAAATTCAAAAAGCAAAATATTACATAACTGTTATACAGTAATGCATTATACATCAGTTCACTTAGTCAGTTGTTTTTTTTATATCACTTTTTCCCACCAACTTACATTAACAAATGTATAGATCATCTCATATACATGCATGAACTATTTTGCAAGTTAACAGCTGAAAAACAAATTAAAAAATTCCTATTATACTTGAATGCCACAACAACAAACTAATTTATACAACCTGCAAATACATTTTTTCCTCAACCGTTTCAGCACATTCCAAATATTTTGCCAGATTTTTTCGAAACAAAAAATCATTTATACATAATCAATTATACAAGATGTCAACTGCGATAGCAGTAGAATATAATGTCGTAGAATTTCGTAAAATCGTTTTTAACAAATGTAGAACTCGAACAAAAAACACAGATTTGATAAATACTTGTGGTTGATAAAATTTTAAATAAGATTTTAAAATACCAAAAAATTAAACGAATTCCATAATATACATGTCCAACGAATGTAGAAAATCTCACCCAACCAAACAAAAAATAACACGATGAAAATTATTCAATTCGTCCTTCCAAAATGACGGCGGGATATGTTTCTCAGGAATAGTGATTTTCTTTTCAATTTCAAAAGAATCAGTTTCGAAAGGGAAGACTGATCAATTCTACCCCTAAATTATGCAACAGTTTCCTTTAATAGACGCGAGAATAAAGTAATTAGTTAATGAAGGCACTCATTAATTATTGTATAACATCTGTGGTTAATTCCCTTTTATATAATTATAAATAAATTTATGCCCATAGCTAAAAAATGTAATTTCTGAAACTATGGTCATATTTATCTATTAAGTTTCACATAGTGGTTGTTCATGAAAGTTTCACTATTAAAATTCGTGCGCTGAGTTCAGCAGCTGATTGTATGATAATCAATAGGATATATATATACCAATAGGGTATCACAAATTATTAAGTTCAATCATATATGATACCGATATAATTTAAATATATCGTCAGAGTATATAACTAATATATTTTCTACTAATTTAGAGTTTAATAATTTTTTATTTATTTCTTAAAGAAAATCCTATATACCAATTAGGTATCAATATATCGTCAGAGTATCAAAAAAGACTAAGCTCATTCTATATGATATCGTTATCATATATATATATCGTTAGAGTATATTTCATAGTATTATGCTAATGTCAGCATGACGTTAGGACGCGAAATAAAAATGAGTAAGTGGATAGAAAGATAAATAGTTTGGGTAATGGGTCCTTTAAGGGTAAACAGTTTAGATTTGGTCGATTAAGGGTAAATAATTTCAAATTAAGTCTATTTTATGTACTTTTTCCTAAAACAACAACATACACAGTGCAACCAACAAGTGAGGTATGGGGAGGGTAAAATGTATGCAAGACCTAAAAATTATATATAAATAATATTTGTTATTAAAATAAATATAATATTTATATAAATAAAATTAAATAAATATTATTAATTTGCTGCAATAGTCTAATCTATTATGAATAAGCAGAGATGCGAAAATCAATTCAATGACTTATAATATAGAAATGTGTTGATATTTTATAAATATATAAAGTAATAATTTGGAGTTGAATAGTTAGGAGTTAAATAATTAATTGATTAAAAATTTAATTTTAAAAAAACTCCTAAATATAATAGAGTAGTTTAGTTTTTCCAACGTAATTTGTAATTACTCCTTTTCTTTTTGAATTTGCTACTCCCTCCGTCTCAAATCAATTGAATTTTTGAGGCTTGTTATACCAAAAAATGACTTTTTGAAAAGAAAATCAAAATTATTCGAAAATCAAGAATTGATTTAAAATCAATTAATTTAAGAGAAATCAATTCTCGAGATTCGAAAGAAAAACAGAGTCGCCACCTAATTTTACGGATAATTAGGAAACTATTAAATATTTTAAAAGACCTAACAAAAAAATCTTTTAAAATTCAGAAAAGCAGGTTCGAGTTCACATTTTCACTTCGAGAAGGTCTTACGCATTCGAAATGGCCGCTAAATGCAGTTATCCGACGATTAGGTGATTTGACTAACTTTGATTGATTTTAAAATATTTGACAAAATTAACTAGACGTCAACAAAACTGAAAGCAATTTTGACCAAACTTGAAAGATTTGACTGAGTACAAAAATTAAACTGAAAATGATAAAATCACTTTCTTATATCTTATTTATTTTTTTATTTTTTATTCTTTATTTATTTTTCTTTTTATGCAAACACTTCTTCAAAAATAATAAATAAAAAAGAGATTAGATGAAATGATATAAATGGTTTTGACAATGTTGGGGAATTTAATTAGATTAATAACCAAGCAAAATGTTAACATCCTAAACAAATAGCAAGCATTTGTGAATAACAAAATAAAAGGAGGAATTTAAAGAAAGGATAGGGCTTAGCAAACCCAAATGATGACTCGTTTTAATTCCTCATGTGTGGGCCTGCCTGATGGCTACTTCTCGGGTTATGCATAATAATTCTTTCCCCTGAAAATGAGGGCTAACTGGAGGAAGAAGAAGCTTGGGCCTCCATGTCCCAAGGGATGCAAAATGATAAGTCCAAAACGGGCTCGGAGCATTGTTCATGCAAAGAAAATAAAATAAGGATTAGTATTCAAGGATAACGTATCCAAATACAACACTACCGAATTATGACAATACATTACGCAAATAGAGGAAAGAAGCAAATTATCAATGCATCACTTAGAGAATGAAAGGAAAACAATATGAAGGTGCATCAAATACAATCCAGAGAGATAGGAAGCTTCAATCCTTACACATCTATATAATGAGTCTTGGAATCAGTAAAGAAAACAACTAGCAGCTACATTCGATATCAGGATGCATAGATAATTTATTAAATGTAAACACGACTAGAGGAAGACTTAAATAATGCGACAAAACAACAACTTAAGCCTTAATATGCTTGAAAATCACAAAACTACAGCTGGGAAATGTTGCAACAGAAAAAATTGCAGCAGCCAAGAATGTTTCAGATAGCAGCAGAGAAAAGTTCTAGGCCCGAGCTTATGTTCCAGCAACCATGAGATCTAAAGGGATTCTCATACAATGTTTTATGACATGTTCTATACTGAGAACTAAACAATTCAGCAAGATAACATAGATGTAAGAAAAGGAAAGACGACTTCAAAGCAGATTACATCTTAAATAAATCGTAATATAAGGAAAACACCTATATTATGTTTTATGAACACAACATCAGAGAATAGAACCAAGCTAAAACAAGAAAGAAGCAAAACAATGTGACAACATTTCTGGAAAATCCCGAAATAGTAGAAGCCTTGACATGATTATTGTATATTTTTGAAAGCCATGATCATTTTAACACTTGTTTTAAATTTTAGCAACTTACAGTGATTAAAGGGACAATAATAATATCTTCAACTGATATATAGTATCATAAATACATGTTCCTTGATCTAAACTCACTATTTGAAGCTGTTTTCAGCAAAGAAAATTAAGACTTACATTGAAGAATTAGTTTCAAATCATGAGGTAATAAGGTACATTATCTTGAATCTTTGAAATCAAATACTGTATAACATGATCAACAACACCATAACATTATCAACTTAACAACAGCTACACATCAGCAAGATCGAAAACAGAGGACAGAAGCATACTTTAAACATATTCCAGCAATTTCAACATAATATGGATATGTATGCCATTGCCATTTGG
>JAOTQJ010083916.1:0-12415 GCA_025642045.1 Solanum sejunctum
GGGGTATGCAGTGTATTATGATGCTTCAGGAGTTGGCTTAGGATGTGTACTGATATAGCATGGTAGGGTAATTACTTATGCATCTAGACAACTACGACCACATGAAAAAAATATTTGACCCATGATCTTGAGTAAGCAGCGATTGTATTTGCTTTGAAAATATGGTGCCACTATTTGTATGGGGTTCACATTGATATATATACTGATCATATGAGTCTACAGTACATCTTTAAGCAAAAAGAACTAAACTTAAGATAGCGGAGATGGCTATAGCTAATAAAGGATTATGATGTTGATATACTATACCATCCGAGAAAGGCAAACGTGGTAGCTGATGCTCTAAGTCGTAAGGCAATCGTGAATACTGGTGATCCAGTTATGATATGTTGAGAAATGGTTAAGGATCTACGTCAGTTATCTACTTTAGGAGTTCACCTTCTCGAGACTCCAAAGGAAGGGGTTATTGTATATAATATCGCAGAGTCTTTACTAGTAATGGAGGTGAAAGAAAAACAATTTGAGTATCCTGTTCTATGATAGCTTAAGAAAAAAAGTGAGTTAAGGTATGATAAAGGGCTTTGACCTCACATAAAATGGAGTACTTTACTACCAGAATAGATTATGTGTGCCTAATATTCATGGATTAAGAAAGTGGATAATGGAAGAAGCCCATCATTCTCGATATTCCATCCATCCAGGATCAACTAAGATGTACCATGACTTGAAGCAGATGTTTTGGTAGGGAGGCATGAAAAAGGACATTGCAGAATTTGTGGCTCAATGTTCAAATTGCCAATAGGTGAAAGTATAACACCAAAAGCCAGTAGGTTATATGCAGTTTATAGAACTTCCAACCTAGAAATGGGATGTGATCAATATGGATTTTGTTACAGGTTTGCCTCGTTCATTTCAAAAGTTTGACTCCATATGGGTAATAGTTGACAGGCTTACAAAGTCCGCACATTTCTTGCAAGTTAGGAGTGATTATACAGCTGAAGAGTATGCCAAACTAGTACCTAAAAGAGATAGTCAGACTACACAGAGTCCTAATCTCTATTATATCTGACTGAGGAGCTCAATTCACTGCAAAACTTTGGAAGTCCTTCCAAAGGAGTTTAGGGACACATGTGAATTTGAGTACAACTTTCCACCCTCAAATACATGGTCAAGTAGAACGCCCCATTCATGCACTTGAAGACATGTTGTGATCTTGTGCATTGAACTTTAAAGGTAATTGGTGGACCATTTACCACTTATTGAGTTTTTCTATAATAATAGCTACCACACGAGCATCAGGATGGCACCTTACGAAGCTTTGTATGGGAGAAAATGTACGTCGACAATTGTATGGTTTGAAGTGGCTAAAACCACTTTACTTGGGCCAGATCTAGTACAACAAGCCATGAAAAAAGTTAAAGTGATACAACAATGGCTAGAAACGGCCCAGAGTTATCACAAATCATACACAAATGCTAGGAGGAGAGGATTGGAATTCTCAGTAGGGGATTGGGTATTTTTAAAGGTGTCTCCAATGAAAGGTGTTATAAGATTTGGTAATAAAGGAAAACTGAGCCCACGTTACATAAGGCCATATAAAATTATTAAGAGGTTCGGGCAGGTTGCACATGAACTAGAGCTACCCCAAGAGCTTTTCATGGTTTATCCAATTTTTCATGTCTCAATGCTTCAAAAATGCATAGGTGACCCATCACGTATCACTCCTATTGAGTATGTGCAAATTACAGAAGGTCTCACCTATGAAGAGGTACATGTTTCCATTCTAGATCGCCAGGTTAAGAAGCTAAGGAATAAAAAAATAGCTTCAGCAAAAGTACTTTGAAGAAACCAGCAAGCCGAAGAAATAACATGGGAGGCTGAGGACGTGATTA
The DNA here is from genome assembly GCA_025642045.1 of Solanum sejunctum. Taxonomy (NCBI): domain Eukaryota; kingdom Viridiplantae; phylum Streptophyta; class Magnoliopsida; order Solanales; family Solanaceae; genus Solanum; species Solanum sejunctum. The sequence continues at coordinate 1,890 of JAOTQJ010083916.1, forward strand.
AATAACAACACCCTTACTTATTTGAAGCTAAGAAGGAAGTCCAACATGCAGAATTGGGACACTGATAGGTATATGTGAGTGAATACTTAATATGCTGTCTAAAGTTTGTGTAAGTAAAGGTTTAAACTTGGTTAAGCTATCCAATGGTTCTAATATTCGAGGATGAATGTTCCTAAAGGTGGGAGGATGTAACACCCCACACCTTACAATATTGGTAATATGCAAATAAAACATGACATGTTTTGGTCAAATTAGTGCTAATTTCTAAAAGTACTTGAATCTCATGTTAATGGGCTATATGTGCATCTAACACTTAAGAGGGTCGAGTATATACATGTTTTGTATCAAATTGACGAGATTACAGCCTTAAATGAAGTGAGGTAATTGAGGTACTTGTAGGACTTAACAAGCTAGCAAGTGAGTCACCTACTTGCTTAGCTTAAATTTGCTAGCTAAACGGAGATGAGGCTCGAGGTCGAATTTGTCCAAGTCCGAGTAGGAATAAAGTCTGTGTTAAGGGTGTGAATTTAGCCCACATTTTAGCATATTAAATGGACTACATTTTCAGGCAAAGAAGGATATTAAAAAGTTCCCAAAGACATCACAACACACTTAACAATTTGGGCCCAAACTAAGTGAAGGGAAAGTTGGAAAATAGGCAACACAAGCCCATCAACTTAGAGACCCATTTAGGCCCAAGTGTAAGGGCCAAGCTGGAGGATAAGTAGATTATTAATATGTGGTATAAGGTGGTCAAAAATTCAAGAGTAAGTCGGCCAAAGACCCCTTTATAAAGGGCTTAAAACAGCTCCTACAAGTCATTGCTAACTTGACCAACAAAACAAAAAAAAATCAGATTGTCTCCAAGTTTTCTCTCAACGTTTATTTACCTTGTAAAGTAGCTAAAAGGAACTTATAGGGTTCTTGGAGAAGCCCTATGCCTTTAGGGTAGTGGTAAGTAAGCTTACACATGTGTTTAGTATTGTTTTCTTATGAAAAACAAGAAGTATATGCTAGTATGTTGTGCTGGAAAGTTGAGACAGCATGTATTGAGAAAGTTGCTGCATACTTGTCTTTTATTTTAGTTATTTCTCTAGGGTTTGTAGGTTGTACTATAAAGAGAAGTTGATGTTCTTGACATTGTTTGAGTTATATATATTATCCTAAGGTTGCTACACTGATTTTGGTTTTATTTAACAAGCTCATTTTATTGTGCTATCTTAAGTGTATTATTGATTGGAACTTGTGGGCTATTGGATGAAAGACTATTAGCTCACATCCTTCATGACTTCTTGAGTGCTATTATCAGACTATTTTAGGTATGTTTGCACGTGTAAATGTTGTTGGAACAGTTTGGTTAGAGTTGGAATAGGTTTGGAATTGTCGATGTCGAAATGTAGCGAAGGAAGGTAACGTTTATGCTGTCCATTTTTAGATTGTGTACATCTGTTATGTGTTGTACTTTGTGGGCTGTCGTAAGACTGTTATGGCACTAAAATAGGCTGGACATGATGTGTACATGCTAATTTATATTAGAAAATATGATTTGGGGCAGGAATATTGAAGGAATACGCTCGGGTTTATAAATACCCACTTGCTGCCCATCTGTTGTTTTTTTGTGTGATTGGGCACCCAAAATGTATCTTTAGCTTCTAATGTTAGTTTCATCATCTACTATGTTGTAGAAAAGTATTTGGAGGAAGGCAAGGTTATCTGGAGGTAGTAACAAGGTCATACAACGAGATATGTAAGGCTACTTGATGCCGTATTATTTGGCATGAAGCATAGATCCCTCCTTGGCACATAAAGGCATTTGCCAACTCCGATACAACTATTAACCGTATCTCCACTCTTGGAATGTTCATATGATCCCCTACATAGTCACCCTCAAATATTCATACATGCTTGTATACCAAGTTACATGGGTTATTGTTACTAAATAAAGTTCACGAGTTGTTCTATTTCATACGCATTTCATTATTTGTGTAACGTACTCTTTTGCATTGTCACATTGTCTTGTATGATTATCTGCATATCACATGCTACATATACGGTCCTATAGCTCCAATATTGTAACCACCAAAAGAACCATCTCAAATGTATTAAAAGGTAAAATATATTGTTTATTGATGGGTGGTAGTCCAAGGGGTGGAAGAATCACCTAGCCAGGGACGATCCTATCTTGGGTGGTAGCCCGAGGGGTTAAGGAAGAACCTAGCTACGGATAATCTCGATAAAGTGTACCACTGATCAGTTGGTCATTTGTATTACAACTATGCACAGATTATACAGTAAAGGTAAAGTAATATGAAGAACATAAAGTACATGATTCTAAAGTGTAACCAAAGGTGGTCTCTAATCTTGCACCAGTGCATGATCTCATTTGGGCTATTACTTCACATACTATATATCCTGTCTTACATATTAAGTACATTATCTCATACTGACGTCCCTTATGGGGGACCTGCATTTCATGCTGCAAGTACAGGTACTAGTAGATCTTCTTAGTAGGAGTACAGGACATTCAGCTGCTTTTACCAAGGTCCAGGTTGCTATGGAGCTTTGTGTATGTCTAGAGCTTAGATGTTTGTATGGTAAAGTTAGTCAAGCCAGGGCTTGTCCCAACCCTTATTAGATATTATTTTTATTTAGAGGCTTTGTAGACTATGTAAATCAAAGTGTAGTCATGCCTTATACTTTCAATACGTGGCCCCAACGACCTAGCCATACACATTTTCTTTTGGCTTGTTATCACTGTTTATTTGCCTAACAACATATCAAATGTAGAAACCCCTTATAACAGTTATAGAAAGTGCATAGATATAGGTTAGTTCTCCCGAGCCTTATCGGCAACGGGTGCCAGTCTACCCTAACGGGACTTTGGGGCGTGACAAAAACACAGGATATCCAAAAGGCATAATAGGCCACCGACAGAGCTCAGAAAGACAATGTATAAAAGAATTGGCATGATGATAAGCTAAGCAGATAAACATAATAATAAATCACACTGCACAATGGGACAGGCGAAATATCGATGATCCATCAAAACAACCAAACACCTAAAAATATGCTAAGCCAACCTTTTTGTCTTCCATATAAAGATAAACTATTTTTCAGATTATAGCAGTAGCAAGCCCGAGAGGATAGTCGTAGGCCACTCGGTATAGCATAAACCTTATCATAAAATTTACTGGAACCCAAAAATATTGGTGGGCTGCCCAAAATAGGCTCGTGCTTATCAAATATTGTGATAGAAACCTCAAAATACTTTTGGGAGCCATCCAAAATACCTCCCCAGCCATCCAAAATATCATTGAGCTTACCAATTATAAGAAACTTACTTATCCATTCTCTTATAAATCATAGCAATACCAACTATAATGACCCTCTCGATTATTTCTATAGTTCCACGAATATTTTATCAGCTTGACCATTTGTCTGATGACCCCGGGCTAGTTGTAATTTATTGACATTAATGGTTCAATAATTGGGTAAATTGTTCGATATTTATGTAGTATTTTGAGTTAATCGAGTGATTATAATCGTAAAATAAAATTTTAGGTAAAGTCCTAGTAAATGGCCTTGGAGAGAAATACTAATGGTTCCATCAGCTCTGAAATAGCAAATTCAGACTAGGAACACGTTTGTACAATTATACCAAGTTTTGCAAATTTAGCCTCTTTAACCATTCAGCCATGGATGCAAAAAGACTTAGTGGGTGAAATAGCAAATTTATCCACTAAAATAGGTCAATAGCTGACTTTAGTTGTTGTCTTGGGGAGCGTGTCCAAAATAGAAATTTTGATTGCACCATTTGATTTGGAACATCAAGTTTGGTCTAGGAGGACCTTTTGTTCAATTCCTGAGGCTTTCGGGTGTATTTTTGGCCCTTCGATAGATTTTGACATTAGGAAGTAGGACCCATATTGGAACAATACTTTGAGTCCCCTCATGTTCTTTGAAAATGCCCTATAGTGTAATTCTCGAATAAGTCAAAATCCATGCATTATTTAAAAATCCAACTTTATATTCTTATTCAGGAGGAAAAATTGTGTAGGGAATGGTTGGTCATCGATTTTTAGATGACCCATAACGAAAAATAATTTTTTACTACGGGAACTGAGGTAGTGTGCCTTCGTGACCAGTTCACATCATGCCTTGGGCATGGACTAGTGAAAATTCCTATCCATTGTGGGTCCATATCATACCTTAGGATCAAAGCAGTATAAAATTTTCCTTATATCTCAAATTTCGCTCAATGGCATTTGGGTACTAACCCAATGCCCATTTAAAAGGGAAACCCTCATTCCTTAGCCATTTTTCAACTCTAAAACTCTCAAGAACCCTCTCAAATCCTCTCCAAAACATCATCCAATATCTCATTCAATCTCAAGAACTTGCTTTGGATTTCAAGAACCCAACTCAAGTCTCAAGTCTTCATCAACTTTTTCTTCAAGAACTCCAAAGTTTAGTTATGTGAGTCTTCATCCATGGATCCTTTCACCCATGGAGCCCAACTCTCTTTTTTTGTAAATTTTCATTATTTCAAGATTAAATTCTTCATGGGTGCTTTCTGTTGTGCATTATATACATGTGTTATGTTGGATTTTATCAAGTAATGATTGATTATTCATGAATACTTATTGAAGGATTATTCCATATATTGGTTTGTATCTATTGAGGCTATGCATTATATGAACTATGAAAACTATGGAGGATTGTGAACTTTTAAGATGGATTTCATGATACCCAAATTAAGGGTTTTACTACAATGTTGATGGGTTGTCTTGCATGACTTTAAAATGGATTAATTTTACTTTTTCTTGTCTTATACTCTTAAATTGCATGATTTTGAACATATGTACATATACCCACCATGTTTGACTAAATTTACATGACATGGACTCTTAAGTAGATGAAAGGCTATTATATGATTTGCAAAAGAAGTATTTATATGGTAATTATGGACTCCCAAACATGTATTAAGCTCATGAAAAGTTTTTATGATTTACAAGTAAATTATTGACCCCTTATTCAATGTTTTATTCTCATTGAATTGTGAAGCCTACTAGAAGGGGTTAAGACCTAAGTTATATTCCTGAACCTCTCATACAAGGAACATATCTACATGAAGGGGTTATGGCCTAAGCTAAAGTCCTCAATCTCATGTAATATTTAATACTATGGACCATCTAATGCCTATATGAAGTGGTTATGACCTATGCTATATCTTCACCATCTTGTACTATCCAATACCTACTAGAAAGGGTTAGACCTAATCTATATTCCTCACCGTCTAGTATAAGGTATTTGAATGACCTACTTATGCCACTTTATTATGTTAAGTAAGTTATGTAAGTATGAATATTTTTCCACATGTTTTAACCTAAGCATTGATTATACATGTCATATTGAACTCATAACTAATGATTATGATTGTGCATCTTAATTATAATTGCCTATGATCCTTGTTGCATTGCACCTCGTATACTTAATACATTTCAAGTACTAACGCATACTTTATGCCTATATGATCTCACAATATAAGGATCGGATCTCCTATTCATCCTACTTCTTCACGTGGTTAGGCGGATCTTTTGAAGAGTACTATTGGTTAGTCCCCCATTTTGGGGAAAATATACCCTTTGCTTTCGTGCTCTTGTCCCCCGCTTCATTCGTATTAGAGTTATTGTTGGATATGGATTTCATGTATTGAGCTTGACTCCTTTATTGTCTACATTATTATGAAAGTCTCCCATTAGTCCTCTATTTCCCTTTAGGCTTGTTGAATGTTGGTGTCATGACCCAAAATGGATTGTGAGTGGCACCCACACCTAACCTCCTAAGTAGGAGAACCAATGATACAAATCCCAACCAATATTATTTGTTCAAGTTATAAAACAAGGAATAACAAAAGCACTAAGCCTATTGCATAATGTTTTTCCAAAATTTGAAAGTCATCACATCAAGGACACTAATCTCAAAATACCAAGTCTAAGAATATCAACACCAAAATGAATGAACAAGTGGTTTATGTCCGAAAGCTAAGGACGCCATGACAAGACTAATAGAATCTAACGCGATCTAGAGAAATAGTTCACCCTAGAACCTGATGTGTTGAAGACTGGCTAAAGCCGAGGACAAGTCAAAGTCGGTAGAACACTTGTTGCACTCCACAAAACAAAATTTAAAAAATACAAGTAGGAGACAATACGAGGCATATGTACTGAGTAGGTAACATCATCCAACTCCAAATAGAAATCAATATGCATAAAATAATAGTAGGAAATCAACTATAACATTTAACATATAACAATAGCAAGAGATAAGTGCATAACCAATCAACAATATCAAGAATACACATGAGGACTCCGGCCTCCACATCATGCTTCTTTTAGGAGATAGGTTATTTGGAATTAAGTATATTAAATCATTTTAACATATTTTATTTTATTATTATTGTACCAAAATGTAGGAACCGATCCTATAATATATATGTGTCATAACATGACATCAGATCCTATAATATATGTGTTGGAATGTGACACCCAATCCTATAATATATATGTGTCAGAATGTGACACCCGATCCTATAATATATGTATCGAAAGGTGATATTCGATCCTATAATATATATGTTTCGGAATGTGACACTCGATCCAATATATATAATTCATCATTCTCTATCATTACTACTCACTTCATCACTAACGTTTCATAAAACCTTCTTTATTCAAGGCATTACTTTGAGAGATCAAGTTCAAGAAAATGGGTTTAATGGTCTTGTGATTGTAGACCAATCACAATAATATATCAATCAATTAGACCACAACAATTAAGTGTATAAACAATATCACACCTTTTCTCAATGACTATCAATCGTTATTAAGAGTCTCTCTATTAGATAGAATAAACCATAACTTACCTCAACCGAAGAATCGGAATCAAGCAAGCTAGTTCACTAGCGATTTTCCTTTCTTCAATACCTCCAAACATTTTAAATCTATCAAATATATAATATTTGTAAGCAAACAAATCCATAGACACCCACATTATTATATGTCTAGCCTATACCTAAAAATTCACCTAATTCAATAATTAATTTCCTAAATTTCAAACTTAGGATTAAGTCTTAATTCCTCAAAATACCTAATTTTAATGGTATTCATATAGTGTATGATAAATAGTATTTAATTGCTTATCATAATATATCAAAACTTCATTTATAACATGATAAATAAATAAAATTATTTAAAGTAAAATTATGATAACAATATATGAGCAATAGCGTAGAAGCACCACATGATCATTATCAACTGATTCATTACATAAAATCATTAACTTACACCTAGACTATTGCTATCGTTAATAAACTTTCAAAAAGATACAGAACAATATTCATATATGTATAAAGTAAAGGAAAAGAGGATATTGCATATTGCAGCACCTCAATTCTTGAATTTCAACCCTACTTTAATATATTATAATATATTAACTAATAATAATATGATTACTCTTTCACATATTACTTTATCACTAATGAGACCATTAATATAAGTGGCATATACTAGGAACTAACTTGTATCTTGAGGATGAAATTGGCGTGAAGCACTAGTTGCTTTTCTTGTGCCGTCGAAGTTAGTCGTTCCCATTTTGCTCTCTTTTTTATTCGTTTGGATTAGGGCTTTCATGCCTTTTTCTTTCCCACTTATTATGTATTAAAATTGACAATCCTACTATTCATTTTTAAAAAAATATAAAATAAGTAACACAGATTTTTAAATAAATACTCACTTTCGTCCATAAATTAATTCAATTATCTCAAATTACCCTTCAACCAAGTAGCGAAAGTTATCAATTAGTCCAAAAAGCCACTTTTAAAATTTTATGCAACAAATCTTTCATAAAGTAAGAGCTCTATTTCTCAACACGTCTTGAGGGTCATTACAATAGATACCAATTTACTCATCGTTCATCCTCAAATGATCAAAAGAAGGAGAAGGAGGAATATCCTATGTTACCAAAAGCCTAAACTATGATCTTCTAAGGTCGGCATTCGATTCTCCATTTAGTTCCCCCGTTAAGATCATCCATCAAGATCAACGACTAAGAACTGAACTTTTGATTCAAATTTTGGAAGATTTACAATCTCAAATAATTTTCAAGTTACAGACTAACGCATGAACCCAATCAAAATCAAACTCACTTGATCATATCACAACCACTTGGACAAATCTTTTCTTACATAATCCGGATAAAATTTGGAACCCATAATATTAGTTACAATCAGAAGTGAACCTAAACCAATCAGCCCTCACTCACAATGTAAAAACCATCACAGATCTTGTAAAGATGTCATTCTTACAGTCAACTCTTCTCATGAGCTTAAGTAATAAAACGTGATCTTTAGACATTGGGTACTCATCATAGAAAACTGATAGCAAGTGATAAATTCAAACATCTTGAATCTCGAACAATACTGCCAAAAATAATAAATCTGTAGTAGTTACTATAAATAACCCTTAAGAGCAATAGAGGTAGACTCACAGGCCCCATATTTAATCATATATAGTCAGAACATGACCTTAATAACTAGATGAATCTAAAAACTGTTGGACAACTATAAGTATTCATGCTAACTCTTTTATAAATTTTTATGATTAAGATGACACTTGTAGAACTACTGAAAAACTTCAAATGCTTTAAAACAATATCCATTCTGTCATATCTAGAATGATTGAGTCTGCAAGAGTACCTTACTTTACCAAGAGAGCATCATAAGTATTCTCAACAATAGAGTATTTTCAATTGCCTCAAAATCCTTAATAATCATATAGAACTTTAGATTCATACCGTAGTTCCCCCATAAGTCATCTACCATAATTTGCATAATCCAAATTAAAATAAACGTAACATCTTTCTCACATCACTATTCATCAGTTGAATTAAATTCATTCTTAATAAAAATTATGGATAAACCCCTAATAAGTTTGTGCCGACCTAGTCCACATTATATGATCATGTCTAAACTCCAAGGTGAAATCCATATTACCTTTAACTTCAAGCAAAAGATCTATAAAAGATATCATATTCCTTAACCTTTCTCAGACTCCTTTCATAACCTCAAGTTCAAAAACCTTAACTGTTCAATATATCTGATTTTTATTCTTTTACCTAATTTGTCCACCAATCAAATCTTTTAACCAATAACTCATGATAATTTTTTTTATACACCAAAGTCCAAACAAAAACTTTGAATAACACCCTTCCTTAGGTCCTTTAATAGTTAAAAGTAACTTACTTTTCAATCCGCATCATGCATAAGACCTTTCAAATGTTCAACTTCCTATACAATTCGATAACTTCATATTTTATCATTTTATACCATGACAAAATATACTTTCATGAATTAGTCTCACTATAAAGAACTTGAATGCTTACGCTAATTATATAACTCTGTTTCCCTTATAAAGTAAAAACTTAATGTACTAATTATCATACTCAAATTCACAAAAAGAGCTTATCATCATTTTCAAGCCGTACATATATAGATTATTTTCAAATATTGTCCAATAGTTTTCTAACCGAAATCAATGATACAGAAAATTGTCTCCATAACCAAAGCAGAATAGATGGAATCATGCATCTCTGAATTCGGTTCTCTACACTCTCAAAAGATACATCTTTGGCTTTTACCATCAGAATGAATGGTTAAGCGCCCTTGTTCTTTATAAAGTCTAACTACATCTCACTAATTTTATTAATTTTTGACTTTAGCACTTTTTAATTCTATTCGAGCAATGGCTCAAGACATTCTACATCTTTTTATATGATCACATCATTCGTCAAATAGTAGTAATTTACAAATTTATTGTCATTACCCAACCCAGGGGCCGTGATTAGTGCCGATTGGGAACCCAGACAAACACTAAATCGGATTTACATTCACAATAACTAAGGAATTTCTCAAAATTTCGGCAGAGTTTCCTAAGTTTTACTGACTAACCACACCTGCAAACAGCGAACCCAGCCAACAATAAATATCATATACATATACATGCGGGCCGACAAGGTCACCACTGCGGCAGAACTGCCCAACAAACATATCATACAAACGAAGTCATACCAAACACAATTCCCACACCCACATATATCCACAAACCTCTAAACATACAAACAGGATCATAGGACGGGACAGGGCCCCGTTGTACCCTCGAATATATATATACAAATTCAAAATATTGAGAAATATATATATATATACCAAAAGATCTGCTCCTGATGTAAAGGGAGCACATCAACGGCAGACAGAGACCCTTGGCAGATGGCTCTATAACCTGTACGTCGGTACCTGCGGGCATGAACGTAGTCCCCCCGCCCCAAAGGAAGGGGGTCAGTACGAAAAACATACCGAATAGAGAAAAGTATGAAATATGAGTGAGAGTAATAATCCGAATAAAATATATAAGTCAAACCTATATGAAAACATCAAAATATTTCTTTATTTAAAACATCAAAATAATGCA
>JAOTQJ010083937.1:0-12413 GCA_025642045.1 Solanum sejunctum
TACTCATAAAGTGGTCAAGATCTGAATCTAACATTTTGATTCATTTTCTCAAGTAAAGGCATTAGATTTCTTCCATAAATCTTTATGTTGTTACTTGGATCTTGCGAAAGACTTAGAATATAAATTCTTGGGAATTCTTGGATCTTTCCTTTGAATTTCCCATATCCTTAATTAGTTTTTATCTTTCTTATTTTGTTGTTGGCTTTGCAGTCTAGTATTCACTCCATCTTAGTATTGTTCTGACCTCGATCCTATCAGGTCCTTTCACCCATAGAGCCCAACCTTCTCTTTTATGAAAATTTCATGTTTTCAAGTTGTATTACCTATGGGTATTTCTTATTATGAAATATGAGCATAAATCATGTTGGGGTTTTGACAAGTGTTGATGGATTATGCATGAATGTCTATTTCATACATGTTCCATGAATTGCTTTTGTCTATTGAGATTATGCATGTTTTAAGCTATGAAACTATGAATTATTATGAGCTTTTGGTAATGGATATCAAGGTACCCTATATGAGGGTTTTACTATATTTTGGTGGGTTGATTTTCATTGAGTTTACTCATATTATTTCACTCTTGAATTGCATAGTTTTGAACAAGCATCATAAGCCCACCATATGTTCGATAAAATGACATGACAAGAATTCTCAAGTTATTGATGATCTATTACATGATTTATAAGTCAAATGACTTTATGATAATTAAGGGCTTTCAAGCATGTATTGAATTCATGAAAAGTATCTATGATGTTGCAAGTATCAAGTTAAACCCTATTTCAAGATTTTCACCTCTTGTGAGCCATTCATATTAAAGCAAGGGATCATGTCTGATTATTATCTACTCTCATATTCAAATTAGGCTCACTATTAGAGGCCAAGCATGTTTATAAGATAAGTCATGTCATCATGTCTCTTATAATTTATTCATGTTATGATTAACGTATGACTATTTTAAGTATTTCATGGGATTTAACTTAGCATCGATTGAGTCTTAAGATGGGGGTTCGACTCAAGGGCTTATACAAAGTCTTAGTCTCTAAACTATGTGCCACTATAGGATTATACGTGATCTCTCTTATGGCTTTCTAGTGGATCCATCTAGTTATACCACACCTTGTAGAGGGATTGACATGCCTCGATCAGCTTGATGAGGGGGTGACATGCCTCGAATTATTCATTGTATGGCTACCATAGCAAGTAGGTCACACCTTGTCGAGGCAGTCAGATGCCTCGATCAACTTTCCAAGGGGGTGACATACCATGGATTCCAAGTAATAGCTCACTTTGTCTATGTCGGCTAAGGTCTCTTCCCACACATGTATTATGTACTATGTAAGTGGAAGGTTTTACAAGCATATTTTACTACAAGTATTGATCATGCATACTATGTTGAGATTATATATCCATTGTTTATGATTATGTATTTTGAATATATTGGCTTATATTTTGTTGCATTGCATCTCGCATACTTATTATATTCAAATTGAAACGCCCCAAAAATGTGCTTTAAAAATGTTCATAACCGTAATTTTCATATATAGCAAAATTCATGAGTGATTTCAAAAACCAACTTCATATTCTAGATTATGAGGCAATATTAAATGTGAAATGGGCATAACTCAGAGTTTAGTGGACCTATAGCGAAAAATAATGTTTTCTAATTTTTTATTTTCAGTGGCCATCCACGCCCTAGTCGTGCCAAGGGCGCAGATTAGTGTTGGAATGAAGTTCGCATTTGGTCCAAGTCATGCAAAGGGTACGGACTAGCATATTATTTTCCTTGGTTTTACATTTTGGCCCAACGGCCTTGGGGTCATAGCCCCATACCTAGTTATACGTGAAAACACCTTTACTTAGACATTTTTCAACTCTATATCACTCAACACCCTCTCAAAAACCTCTCCAATACTTAATAAAATATTTCATCCAAATTCAAGTGTCTCAAGGTTAATTTCGAATCTCAAGAACTCCATTAAAGCTTCAAATCTACATCAAGGAATCCGCAAATTTAGGTAGGTCCGTTTCATCTATTGGGTCCTTTCACCCATGGAGCCTAATCTTCCTATTTTGTGTAGATTGCATAATTTCAAGATGTATTACTTATGGGTATCAATTATTATGAAATATGAGCATGATTTATGTTGGAGTTTTATCAAATATGGTTGATTATGCATGAATAACTATTTTAAGCTTGTACTATAGATTGATCTTTGTCTATTGAGATTATACATGATTCAAGCTATGAACTATTATGAAGTTTTGATATGATTTACAAGTTACCCATGATGGGGTTTTACCATGATATTGATGGGATAATTTACATGACTTTAAGATGCATTGATTTCACTATTTCATAATCTATACTATTGTATTTTGCATGATTTGAACATGTACACATATGTGTCCACCAAGTGTTCGATGAAATGTCAGTCAAGAAATTCTCAAGTTATGTAATGTTTTACAAGTCAAGTGACTTCATGATGAATATGGGCTATCAAGTATGTTATGAATTCATGAACTTTTTCATGATTATGCAAGTATGAAGTTAAGCCCTATTTCAAGATTTACCTCTTGTTATCCATTCATGTTAAAGCAAGGGTTCATGTATAATTATGATCTACTTTCATGTTTCAAGTTAGGCTCACAATTAGAGGTCAAGTATGTTTAAGAGCTACTCATGTCATGTTTCCATGTTTCTTCCAAGTTATACAAGTATGATTATTTCAAGTATTCCATCAGATTAGACTTAGCACTAATGGATTGGATGTCGGCATAGACTATCTTCAAGGGTCCATACTCCTTTCCTCAAACTATGTGCCAATATAGGATCATGATTATTACCCTTGCTGTACTAGTGGATCCCTTTAGTGCACGTTATCATGAAATTCACCCAGAAATGGGATGGGTTCCCCTAAGGAGTTTACTTCTCTGAAATGGGATGGGCTCTCTAAGATAAAGTATGATTTACCTTGGCAAGTTGACCACCTCTTTACTGATGAGGGGTAATCATTGGGATTCCCAGTTGTACCTCGCTTAGTCTTATTCTTTGTCGGTTGAGGCCTCTTCCCATATAGGTATCATGTTTTATGCAAGTTGAATGAGTTACAACCATGTTTTACTTCAAGCATTGATCATACATGCCATATTGAGATTCTGTTTATCAATTGCCTATTACTATACATTTTGACTATATTGGCTTATGTCTTATTGAATTGCTTCTTACATACTTAGTATATTCAAATGTATTAATGCATACTTTATGCCTACATGATATCACAATATAGGGATCGGAGCTCCTCTTGATAATCCTCCATGTGGCTAGTGGGACACATCAAAGACAAGCTTGGTAAGTCCTCAAGTTCAAGGATACTATCTACTTTGCTTGCTATTTTTAAGACTTCTTTGTGTTGAACATTTGACATTATGAGGGTGAGCTCAGAAAGTGTCATGGCCCTCACTCCTTTCCATGTTAGAGGTGTATGTTGGATACTATGATGTTATTGTGTTATGAGCTTGACTCTTATGTTTCGTTTATATTAAAGACTTTCCTTAGTCCCACTTATCTATTATTGTTGTTTACATTACTTCCGTGACCAAGGATGTGTGATTGATATGCTAAGAGGCTTGTTTAGGTCTCTTCGGGTTCCCATTTGCCATGTCGCGTCTAGGCCCTAGTCTTGGGCCATGACAAACTTGGTATCTGAGCACTAGGTTGTTAATGGTCCTTAAAATCTAACATACCACGTCGATTAGAGTCTTATTCAAGATTGTGAAGTGCGCCACAACTATGAGTAGGAGGCTATGAGGCATTTTAGAAAATGTTTCACTTCTTCATGATCTATGTCATGTGATAGAGCTAAGTCACCCTAAGACTTAATCCTGATTCTTAACCATTGCGTTATAGAATATGTCTCAAGCTACTTAGAATGGAGGGCAAGTCAATGACCGTCTCTCACTTGGAGGTCAACTTCCCAACGGTGATATGTCGAATATAGAGGTTCATAATGCTCAATGGCTAATCGCTCAACTCAATCAACAAGTGGGTGCTCCCTAGACTTGAAGGAATCATAAGAGGAGAGAAAGTGAGGCTAAGAGGGCCCGACTTGGTGGTGCCTCATCTTACACTAGTCTACTGGTTTCCAATTACAAGAAGAAAAGGATCCCTTTTGCCACTTGTTAAGGGTGTGGCAAGAAGCATCAAGGAAGGTGTTTGGTGGGCACCAAAGATTGTTTGAAGTGTGCCAATGTTGGGCATAAGATAAGGAATTGTCTGGCAGCATCAAGGGAATGGAGAAGAAGGGCTCAATTTGAAAGTAGGCTTCCATATGCTAAGCCCAGTGGCAATGGCAGAGTGACCCATCCTAGGTGCCTAAAGTGTGGGAGTAATCATGGTGGCTCATGTTGGAGGAACACGGGTGCATGTTTTTGGTATGGCAATATGGGCCACAAGATTGTTGATTATCTATATGCTCAAAGTATAGGCAAGGGTGTTGGTGTTCAAGCTTCTCCTTCGTGCTACAAGTGTGAAAAGTACCATCTAGGAGATCGTTTGGCCGGTTCGAGTGTATGTTTTGAGTGTGGTGCAAACGGATCATAAGTTGAGACATTGTCCATGGGTTGCTAGGGATCATGAGTATGACCGTCAATATTCCCAATCATACCCCTCTAGGGGTCACTACACTTAGCATGGTGCTTCACAGGTATGTTGAAGGTTTTGATTTTGATGTGCATGCACGGATAGACCCAGGTGCTACTCTTTCTTTTATTACCCCTTTTGTTGCCAAAAAGATTCATGTTAGTCCTAAATTGTAGTATGAACCTTATGAAGTGTCTACCCCTATTAGTGAATCCGATGTTGCCAAAAGAGTCTATAGAAATTGTCCCATGTTCATTTTGCATAAAATCTTTCCTTGTGATTTTGTTAAATTAGATATGGTGGATTTTGATATCATTCTTGAGATAGATTGGTTGCATGCATATTATGCTTCTATTGATTGTAGAACTCATAGGGTTAAATTTCAATTCCCTAATAAGTCCATCCTTGAGTGGGAGAGTCATGATGCAATAGTCAAGGGTAGATTCATTTATTGTGTTAAAAAGCCCAAAAGTTAATTTCTGAGGGTTGTCTTGATCATCTTGTGAGGGTTAGGGATGATGAGTCCAAAGTCTTTCCTATTGAGTCGAATCCGGTGGTTAATGAGTTTCTTAATATCTTTCTCGATGAGCTTCCCAGTGTTTTGGCCGAAAGGGAAATAGATTTTGGTATAGAACTCCTTCCTGATACTCAACCCATTTTTATTCCACTTTACCGTTGGCCCCGGTAAAGTTGAATTAATTGAAGGAGCAATTGAGGGATTTCTTGGAAAAGGGTTTTAATAAGGCTACTAAATCACCTTGGGGTACACCAGTGTTGTTTGTGAAGTAAAAAGATGGTTCTCTTAGAAAGTGCATTGATTACTGGCAACTTAATAGAGTCACCATAAAGAATAAGTCCCCTCTACCAAGGATTGATGACCTTTTTGATCAGCTTCAAGGAGCTAGTCACTTTTCTAAGATTGATCTTCGATTCGGGTATCACCAAGTCAAAATGAGGGAGTGTGGCTTTCACAAGATGAATTTTCGAACTAGATATGGGCACTTTAAGTTTGTGGTTGTGTCCTTTGTGTTGGCTAATGCACTGGCTATATTTATGGACCTCATGTATAAGGTCTTTAAACCCTACCTTGACTTGTTTGTGGTGGTTTTTATTGATGATTCCTTGATCTATTCCCATAGTGAGAAGGAGCGTGTGGTTCACTTGAGGGTGGTGTTGTAAATCTTGAGGGAGGAGAGGTAGCATGCAAAATATGAGAAATGTGAGTTTTGGTTGAAAGAGGTCACTTTTGTAGGGCATGTGGTGTTGGGTGATGGCATTAAGGTGGATCCTAAGAAGATGAGGGTGATTAGAAATTGGCCTAGACTTTTGAATCCATTGGACATTAGAAGTTTCTTGGGTTTGGTGGGTTATTACTGGAGGTTTGTAAATGGTTTCTCTTCTATTGCTTCTCCCATGACTAAATTGACACAAAAGAAGGCAAAATTTTTGTGGACCGATGAGTGTGAAAAGAGTTTACAAACTTTGAAAGATAAGCTTGTCTCCACTCCTATCTTGTCTCTACTGGAAGGGTTGGGAGGGTTTGGTGTATATCATAATGCCTTAAGAATTAGTTTGGGTGCGTTTTGATGCAAAGTTGTAAGTTGATAGCATATGCCTCTAGACAACTTAAGGTAAATGAGAAGAATTATCCCATCCATGATCTTGAATTGGTGGCCGTGGTATTTGCTTTGAAAATTTGGTGTCACTACTTGTATGGGGTTCATGTTGATGTGTTTACCGACCATAAGAATCTCCAATATGTGTTCAACCAAAAAGATCTTAGTTTGAGACAAAGAAATTGGTTAGAGATCCTTAAGGATTATGATATGAGTGTGCATTACCACCCTGGTAAAGTTAATGTTATGGTCGATGCTTTAAGAAGGGTGTCTATAGTCTAGCTCATCTAGAATGTAGAAGCAACAACAAAAAAGAAAGATAAAAACTAATTAATGATATGGGAAGTTCAAAGGAAAGATCCAAGAATTTCCAAGAAATTGATATTCTAAGGCCTTGACAAGATCAAGTAACAATGTAAAGATTTATGAAAGAAATCTAACGCTTTTACTTGAGAAAAAAAAATCAAAATGTTAGATTCGGATCTTAACCACTTTATGAGTAACTAAAGACAATAATTAGCATGTAAACTAATCACCTTCTAAAGAATACCAAACACAAATAAAAGATATCACAAAAAGAAAGTACTTTATACCTCAAACTATGAACTAGTAAAGGTTTAAAGGTAAATTCTCAAAGAACAAGTCACAAAGGTTCAGTAGAACTGTCTCAAATATTATTAATATCAATCTATTTGTCCTTAATGAAAGAAAAAAGACTCCTATATATATTATAGGGTCCTTTGACCTCCAAAAATCCTTATGTTTGGCCCAAGGAGTATCCAAAACCTAGAAAGAAAATTACAAGGTAAATCCTACACTAGAAAAGAGATAAAGTAACCTTAACTAGGAATAGACCTAGTAGTTCTAGGAAAGCATTAAATGGTACTAGGATACCTTAAATAGAACAAAGAAAACATTAATAACTGATATATATATAAGTAAGTAAATAATGTAACACCTAACTAGGAAAAGAATCTTTACAATTTTGGAAAATTTGACTAGTCATCTCTTCAAACTTGGGCAGAAAGCAATATTTGTTGTGGATGATTTTTGGACTCTTCTTGTCCTTATTTGCACGAAATTTAAACATAAAATTCTTCCTCTTGGACTTGAATTTGTCCACCAAATAATTGTATCATTTAGATGATTCATCCTTCTTGGCCTTTATCTCTTCTTCCCCAAAAAGAAACCTTTGGATCTGCAATTGAAGCCCATTGAGCTTTTCATTAAACTCATTGGTTTGAGATCTTGTTATGGGCCTCTTTTGATCTTCTAAAGATTCATCCTTTTAATCCTTTTCCTTCAATAGAGTAGAGTTTTGTATGATGCTATCATTCCCCTCTTTTTCAAGAGAATTCATCCTCGAATTCAAATCTGCATCAAAATGGTAAAGTTCAGAAACATTAAAAGTAGCACTAACTTAGAACTCACCAGGAAGATCAAGTTTATAAGCATTGTCTCCAATCCTTTCAAGGAATTTGTACAGTACACTTCCTCTAGGATCTATCTTGGTCTTTCTTTTTGACAAAAATCTTCCCTTTCTCATATGCACCCAAACCAAGTCCCCAGGTTTAAACATAATATATTTTCTTCCTTTATTCCTTCGCAATGCAACTTCCTTATCTTTCTTTTCAACTGCAAGTCTTGTTTGTTCATGAATCTTCTTCATTATGTCAGCCTTGTTAATACCATCAAGATTAGAAAAATCATTAGTAAGTAAAGGTAGTAAATCAAGAGTGGTAAGGAGGTTGAATCCATATACAACTTCAAAAGAAGTCTTACCAGTAGAATAATGAAAGGTCCTATTTTAAGCAAATTCCACATTAGGTAAGTAATCTTCCCAAGAAGTCAACTTTCCTTTGAAAACAGCCCTCAACATATTCCCCAAAGTTCTATTAAACACTTCTATTTCCTCTCCAGTTTGTGGGTGACAAGATGTGCGAAATAGCAATTTAGTCCCTAATTTTCCCCAAATAATTCTCCAAAAGTGACTTAAAAACTTGGCATCCCTATCACTAATGATAGTTCTACATATTCCATGTAATTTAACTATTTCTTTTACAAACAAGTCAGCCACATGAGATGCATCATTAGTCCTTACCATGAAATAAAATGAGCTATTTTAGAAAATCTGTCTACTACCATAAATATACTATCCTTACCATATTTAATCCTTGGAATCCCCAATATGAAGTCCATAGAAATATCAATCCAAGGAGAACTAGAAATAGGTAAAGGAGAATAAATACCATGTGGCAATGTTCTAGACTTAGCTTATTTACATTCAAGACAATGAGAACACAGTTTTTCAACATTCTTTCTCATGCTAGGACAATAAAATATTCAGAAAGTATTTGTAAAGTTTTAGGCACTCCAAAATGTCCCATTAGCCCTCTACAATGTGCTTCCCTAATAAATAGTTCATGCAAAGAACAGTTATGTACACACAACTTATTTTCATTAAATAGAAATTCATCTTGAAGATTAAATTTCTCAAAAGGACCCAACTTACATTCATAAAAGTTTTTACCAAAATCAGAATCATTGACATAGAGTAACTTGATTTGGTCAAAATCCAATAACTTTGAAGTAAGAGTAGATATCAAAACATACCTTCTTGGGAGCGCATCAACAACCACATTCTCCTTTCCTTGTTTGTAGGCAATTACATAAGAAAAAGTTTTAATACACTCCACCTGTTTAGCATGCCTATGACTAAGTTTACCTTGGCTCTTCAAGTACTTCAATGAGTTATGATCAGTCTTGACCATGAATTCTCGAGGCCACAAGTAGTGTTGCCATGTAGCTAACACCCTTACCAAGGCATATAACTCCTTATAATAAGTTTAGTTCAATGTTGCTAACTTAGCTTTTCACTAAAGTAGGCAATTGGCTTGGAGTCTTGCGTCAAAATAGCACCTATGCCCTTACTAGAAGCATCACACTCAACTTTAAAAGACTTTGAAAAATTAGGTATAAAAGAGGAGCAGAACACAATTTTTCTTTCAGCAAGTTAAATGCATCATCTTGTTCCTTTTCCCATGAAAAAATCTTATCCTTCTTAATAACTTTAGTTAAAGGAGAAGCAATGGTACTAAAGTCCCTTACAAACCTCCTATAAAAACTAGCAAGTCTATGAAAACTTGCTATCATCATGCTATCTCCTCTTTAACACTCTTTCTCAAAATTCAAGCTTAGGGTCTAGTGCTAAGTGTATGTTGGTGTGACTTTAAGTGAGAACTCATTGAATGGTGGAGGTGAAGTGCTAAGTAGGCTTGAAAATTCTAAAATATAGTTGGAGTGGTTAGAGTGATAGGCTTGAATTCAGGATTATTGTTATGTGAATATTGATGATAGACTAGTAAAGACTTCATAATAATGGTTTGAGGAAGAGTAGTGAGGTAGTGAAGAGGACTAGTGATCTTTTAATGAAAGTCCCTGTGGAAGTTTAGGGTTGAGTATAAAGGATTTGCTTTGTATGAGTATGATCATCTAGGGAATTATTGAGGCTTAGAAGTAGGCTTGAATGGACGAGAAGGAGATGGTTAGATGGGAATTTGAGTAAGAGCTATAAGCTTATGTTGAGGGAGTAGAGTTCCATGAAACGGAGTACAATTGAGATGATTGAAAATTGTATATAGAGTATTATATATCGATGGTCCCATTCCCCATTAGAGTTGATGGGTTCCTTAGTTTGAAATACTAATTATTGAGTTGTTCAAATGATTAGAATTGACTGCGTTGTAATGTTTCATTCGTGCTTGATGGTGAAAATGTCTTAAAAAGTATCTTTACTCTTGATTGGAATCGATTTGCTTACTCTGAGTGATGTGTGACTGTCCAGATTGGTTGATTGAATATTGAAAGGAGTGTGAATTGTTATTCGTGCCTAACAATGAGAATGTTAGAAGTAATGTACTTGCCCTTAACTAAATTGATTGTCTTTTCTTGAGTGGGTTGTCTATTCTTGAGTCTAAATAGGGATTGTTGATAGGGATGAGGAGTCAAAAGTTTGATTGAATGATGGGAGTGTCAAGATGAATTCTCAGTCTATTTGTGCCTTGATATCCACCTTTACTCATCATTTGAGGACGAATGATGCCAAGGGGGAGATAATGTAACACCCCAAATTTTTTAAGCTAAGACCGAGTCATCCTTCATATGATATAGATGTTAAAATCAATTTCTTATCATGAGAATGGAATTAGAGCTGATATGAGGACGTAATTCTAATATATGATTTTATAAAAGTTAGGTGAACCAATGACTTGCAAGTTATATATGCGTGCTAGGATCAATTCCTAAATATTTAAAGTATATTCGGTATGATTTAGTTATAAGGGATCTTTTACATCAAGTCAAGTTCAAAGAATTTCTAGCAATGAAGTTTTCGTATGAGTCGATAGAAGGGTCAATTTCAAATGACCATATCTCCTAAAGTATAATGAGTTGTATGACCCATAATATATTAAATAAAACATATTCGAATTAGATTTCCAACACATCTAATTTTACATTAATCGAAGTTTGGAGTAGAAAGTTATGACCATTTTAGTGGAGAGGTGCAAAGCTATCCGAAAGTCCGCACCCGGAGTGCGTCATGGACCCTCACTAGATGAGTTAATGACGTGTTTTCTTTAGAATTTGAGGGTATTTTTATCCTTAAACCTCTCGTAGTCTATTTATAGTCTCCAAAACATATAAAACATCAATTTTCATGATCAAAACTACCTCCCTTCTCTCCTAAACATAAATGCTCAAGAATCATCAAGAAAATTATCAAGTTAGGATTAGCTTCCAAGATTCCTCCTCAAGGTAAGTATTCTTTATATATTTCAATCTACCCAACCCGAATTTTTTTATCCATTCATGAATCTATAATAGGATTTTAAATCATAACCTAGGGTTTCAAGAAAACAAATTGAAGAATCCTAAGAAAGGATTTCTTGACTCTTCTTCTTCAAGAATTATGGTTCTTCATCAAGAACTCTGAAGAGTCTAAGTCAAGAATTCAATAATCAAAGATAATTTTTTCAATTAATGTCCTTCCAAGTTCTTTCACTTTAAAAGAATATGAATATTGAAGATTTTCTCCAAGAAAGAGAAGAGAAGACCGTAAACTTTCCCCAAACTTCAACAAACAATTTCTCCCTCAATTTTGATCGAATTTGAGTGATTCAAAAGGCTAAATTATATATTGTTTTGAGGAGAACACTGTGGGAGTTTTAGAAATTGACTTTATTGCTTTGTTCGAGGTAAAAATTGCAGATTTACTGCAACATTTTTAATGAATTTTGAAAACTTTAACATGCAATATCTTCCTCATGTTAGCTCCATTTTTGAATTGGTTTTAGCCATTGAATTCCTTATCACTTGGGAAATATTTTCATGTAAAAAATTTTAGATTTCGATGGTATTTTTTTGGCGATAAAAGTTTTGGACTATTTTACCCTTTTCACCCGAATTAATTAATTTTAGTGTAGTTAGATTTATTATATAATTATGATGCTATATGTAAATAGATTTTGGTGAATTGGAGTGTCATAGAAAGGAAAAAACTTTAGAGTTGACGTGATTCAAGACTTTATATAAGGCAAGTGAATTTCTTAACCTTTGTTAAGTATATAGAATCTTGTGCTTCTTGCGTGAGGGGTTGAGAATGATTTATGTAGGCTTTGATTAAAATATTTTGGATTGGATAATTATCCTATGCTGATATTTGACTTGTGAATTACTAATGCAGGTTTATTATATGTGAAATAGTAATTATTTATTATTGATATATGAATCTGCATGGGCATCTTGCATAATTTATTTTCATGAACATGATTATTGTGCATTTACTATATGTTTGCTACATGATCCAAGGAAAAAATTCAAAGTCGAAGGGAAATAGTTCAGACTAATGAAAAAGAATGAGAAATAAAAAGCTTACAATGATTTGAGGGACATGTCACACGTCGTGATGGATACTATGATTCGAGGGATGTGTCACGCACTGCGATAGATACATGGCCCATGTGTGGCTCCCATGGGTTCTGACTGAGGCATTTTATGATCAGTGGATGTGTATTGTAGGAAAGACATGCATCATTCTACGTGACATTGTATTGCATTGCATTACATCTCATGGCATTCATCTTCATCCCATAATGCTC
>JAOTQJ010083947.1:0-12413 GCA_025642045.1 Solanum sejunctum
AAAGGAATTTGGCTTGGTAAGTGTTTGCGTGCCCCTATCGGGCACTGGTCACGACCCCCGGGGTGGGGTGTGACAGAGAAGTTGCAGAACTGAATTCAAAATAAAAATACTATTTTTAGGCCCAAAGTTGTGATTTTAGTCATTTTCAAAATAAAGATTGACTTTTGTCCACATTCATTGTTTGAAAGCTCGGATGAATATTTTGATAGTCCCACTAGTTTTGAATGGTGAAACAAATGTTAGAAATAATCCCGTAATAAGTTTTGCAGTTTTCGAGGGCAGTTTTGATATTTTAAGCTTTAAAATAGTTTTAGTAACTTACATGGGTAAATGTGGAAAGGAGGCCATGAAGCTAATTTTTGCTGATTCTGTTGAGTCTGAATCACTATTTCTGGGATGAATACATGTTTGGTTTATGAAATTATGAGTTTAGATGAGTTTCGGGGTTCCATTCCTAGTAGGGAATTGGACTTGGTATTGTTGGTTTTTACTGATATCTAGTGTTAATGTCCTAGCCCTTCACTTTCACATCTCTCTCAACATGATCATGGACGATCAAACCATTTGACCACTGTGTTCGAGGAGGGTTTGCTATCTTGTCCCCTTGCGTTCGCAGTTCCATGTGCACGATCACATAGTAGTGTTTACACCTGGATATTTCCAAACTCATAAAACACTATTTTTAATTAATTTTCGAACTTCCAAGCTTTTTGAGGTAATTTTGAAGAAAGGTTTTTGATGATTTTTGTTGGGTAAGTTTTCTAACACTAAACTAGTTATTTTTCATGAGTTTTATTTTGATTTTGTCTTCAATTTCATAATTTTTTAAAGTCCAAATTTTGGAATTTTTAAACTATGATTTTTAATCTTCAAATGCTAAATTCTCATTCAATTTGATCTTGATTTTTATGTAATTTTAAGCCATGAACTCCATTTTTCGTGTAGAACTTGATTTTAGAGTTATTTTTTAGATTCGTGAACTTTGAATTTTAGCCCTAAATTTGACCATTTTTCTCCTAAGCCTAATTTATGCCAATACGGATATATTAATACTTCTCTTGATGAATATTATCTATTAGTAATAGTGGTTGATCGATCAGAGGATAATTTGGAGACTTGAGTTGACTGAAAGCTTGTCCGAGTGAAGTTTTGCATAGGGATAGGTTCGACTAACCTTTTTTGGACAGAATTTGAGTTGCTGATCATGTTCATGTGATAATTGTAAGATTTGGATGGATAATTATGTAATTGAGTTGATTTGTTGGGATAATGATGGAAAAATGGTTCTGTTTGAGCAGAATTGTGATATAATATTTTTCTCCTATTTATGAATTGAGAAGAAATATGATGGAATGACAACGACTTGAGATAAAAATGTGAATAAATCACAATTCTAAGAGAAATTGGGACAATTTAGGTCCAGTATTGTTGTTATGCTCGTAATTTTGATGATTATATTCCAGCACTATTGATATACTTGTATTTTTTGGATGAGATAGGTCTGGTATAATTGATATTCTGGTATTATCGGGATAAGGAAGGTTCAGTATTATTTATATTATGGCATGCATGGGATTAATAAGGTCCAATATTATTGATACTCTTAATTATTAATATGATTATGATGATCTAACACATGATGATAGTATGGACATTATTGTGACATTTGATATTACTGCTTGAGTACATCCCAATATTATGAGTTTCATGCATCGGTATTCCTATTTTAATACTATTCAACATGTTTACATGTATATTTTGGGTTGCACTATTGATTTACATCTACTGTTTGTTCATTGTATCAATCCTTGACCTGGGTACGAGACAAGGGCATTATGATTCATATTAATACCAACCCCTTGACCTGGGCAGGAGGTAATCGCGAGATTCATGCTTCATATATCTTAACCACGGTCAGGTGGCAAGGAATAAACATCATAATATCCCTGGACCATAGGCAAGTGGCAAGGTTATGGCATTTTGATACTACCTTGACCACGAGTAGGTGGCAAGTTTTGACACAATTGGTATTTGGACTATTGAGTTGTGCATCATATTCAAATTATGGTCATATGGTAATTATGTGTTTTGGAGGATATCTTACCTCATTATTATTATGTAGAAATATTTTTTGTTGTAGGGATGATAGGGTTCTTTGTCATTACATGCCTGATTCAACTCTCTTAACTAGTAGGTTAAACCTATTAGGTACATTTTAGTGTACTCACTCCTACTCCATTTTATCCCTGCGGATTGAGCATAAGGACCTGCATAGGATAGCTGATTCATTCTAGTTGACCTTTGTACCATCCATCCTTACCGTGGTTCTTTGTGATTTCCTTTATTTTTCTTTTTGGATTTGTATTAGGTTCTATGGGACAACCTTGCATTCCATTTGAGACATGTGCATTTACACTTCTACATTTCTTTAGATGTTCTTGTACTCATGACTCTAGATTTTTGGGTTGTGTTATGTTATGTCTAGATCGTTTCCACTTTATTTCATCTTCTTTTAGTTATGATCATTTTGGATTGTGACAAGTTTGGTATCAAAACTCTCGGTTCGTTGGCTTCATAAGTCATGAGTATACGTCTATTAGAGTCTCATGAATCAGTGTGTAGATGTCCACACCCATCTTCCAAAGGCTACACGATACTTATTAGGAAAAGGCTTTCACATCTTACTTCTATTTGTGCATTTTGTTGTGTTACCCATTTTGAAAGTATCTAATCTACTCATTTTAAAAAGATGCCAATTACCAAATCCCATCAATTAATGGGTGAAACGACCCAAAAAGTGCTCAAAAATATGCCTCGGAAGTGCCAAAATTATACTTTTCATATATCTAAAAATTTGTTCATTATTTCAAAAATCTAACTTCATATTCTTGTTCATGGAGCAAAATTGAGAAGGAAATGGGTCTAATCCGAGTGTTAGAGAAACCATAGCAAAATCCAAATTTTCAAAGTAAGCTGAAAAATAGTGTAAGTGCGTGTTCCTTCTGCGACATGCACTAGTGTTAAAATTGTCCTATTTTTTGACTTCAGTCCAAGACTTTTAAGTCTTTGGCCTAAGTGTTCCTATTCACTAAAATACCTATACTTAATCATATTTCACCCTCATATCATTCAAAACATTCCACAATACTACCAAAATACTTAGCCAAATATTCACTCCCAAATTCATGACTCAAACCCTCTTCCCGATCTTAAGGATTTCACTCAAGCTTCAAGTGTCTATTAAAGTCTTTTTCAAGACATTCTCCAAAGCTAAGTTGTGTGGATTTTCTTCATGGGTTCCCTTCAGCCATAATCCCCAAGCTTCCTTTTCCTCAAAATTGCATGATTTGAAGTTAGTTTACTCATGAGTCTTATCTATTATGAAAAACACTTCACACTATGTTAGGGTTTATAAAATTGTTAATGTTTTGGAACTTTTGGGCTATGAATGTAGGATCTATTGTAAGATTTGATAAAGGATTTTTATGTCTATTGCTTGAGGGTGTTAACAAAGTAACGATTGAAGTTTTTACATTGAATTTTCTAGCATGATTTCACTCTTGAATTACATATTTTACACTAACATCACACACCTGCTAGGTATTTGATAAAATATCCGGTTATGATTTCTTGATGAATTGAAGGTCTAATAAATGTCTTATGAGTTGAATAACTCTATAATTATGATAGAAATGTTTATATGGTTGTTTCATGAGAAAGTATATATGGTGTTGCAAGTAGATTGTTGGGTTCTTATGTTTGTTATATTCTTGGAAAATGAGGAGTTCTTTCTTGATGAATGAAATGTAATGGTTCGATGAGCTAGTTCTATGGAATGCTTAATCTGAAAGGGGACAGGATCCCATAAGGAAGGCCACTTGATTCGAAGAGGGACAGGCTCCCGTAAAGAAGGCCACTTAATTCAAAAAGGATGGGCTCCCCTAAGGAAGGACACTTAATCCAAAAAGCGACAGGCTCTCGTAAGGAAGGCCACTTAATCTGAAAAGGGATGGGATCTCGTAAGTAAGGTCACTTAATTTGAAAAGGGATGGGCTTCAATAAGGAAAGTCACTTAATCTGAAAGAGGATGGGCTCCCGTAAGGAAGGTCACTTAATTCGAAAGGGGATGGGCTCCCGTATAAAAGGTTACTTAATCTTAAAAGGGATGAGCTCCTATAAAGATGGTCACTTATCCGAAAAGGGATGGGTCCTTTTAGGTGAAGTTACTTATAAAATTCTCTCCAAAAGGGGACAGGCTCCCATAAGGGACGTTGCTTTTCAAAAAGGTCTTATGTTATATCGGTTGTGGTTTCTTTTCATACTTATATATTATGTTTTATGTAAGATGGATGATTTGCAAAGCATGACCTACTTAACCATTGATTTGATATGTCATATTGTTATTATGCTATCTATTGCTTATACTTATACATTCTGACTATGTTGCCTATCTCTTGTTGTATTGCATCCTACATACTTAGTACACTAAAACTTACTAATGCATAGTCTATGCCTACATGATATTATCATGTAG
Source organism: Solanum sejunctum (assembly GCA_025642045.1). Lineage (NCBI taxonomy): Eukaryota > Viridiplantae > Streptophyta > Magnoliopsida > Solanales > Solanaceae > Solanum > Solanum sejunctum. The sequence continues at coordinate 4,535 of JAOTQJ010083947.1, forward strand.
GACCGGAGCTCCTATTCATTCTTCTTGTGGCTAGATGGATTATTCAAGTTAGCCTTTGGTGAGTCCTCTATTTTGGGACAATGACTATTCTCTTATACAATGCATTAAGATTCTCTTTACTTTATCGTATACTTATGACTATGAGGGTAAGCCTAGTTGCTTGTCTTGGTTCTCGCTCTTATCTATGTAGAAGAGGTGTTGTTGGACATATGGTGTAATCATGCTATGAGACTTGACACCCTTTCTTATTATTGTTATTGTATCAATGATGTCCCTTAGCCCCTTTTTCCTCTTTATATATCTTCTCTTATTGTCATTTTAGTTGCTTCCGTGACCAAGGATGTGTAATGATATGCTATAAGGCTTGTTTTGGGTTCCTTTTGATTTCTTATTTTCTAGTCACATCTAGGCCCTAGGCTTTGGTCGTGATAGTGGGAGGGCCTGAGTTAGATTATATGGCTCCTACTCAAGGTTAAGGCAGAGTTTGGGACAGGGTCAGGAGCTGAAGCATTGGTAGAAGTATAGCACTGCCCATGGGCAGACTAGATCAGCTTCTCTAGAGCCTACCCATGAGATAGAGGGGCTTACAGATCCTATTCCACCATTGTTAGCCCCAATGATTACACCGTCAGTTCAGGAGTTTATCTTAAGGGTATTAGCTAAATTGTAGGGAGAACCTCCCACCCCATCTACTGTTCATGTACCAGCTTCTATGACAATAGTTTGTCCTTCTATAGCTCCATCTAAGCTAGCTATGAATCATATTCGTCCTTTTTCAAGTTTGAAAAATTCTCCTATGACTTCTATGGTTCTGCCTTAGACATCTATGCCAAGTTCGGGTTGTCAGTTTTAGACTTTGGTTGCTGCTCCATCCATTGTACCTACCTTGTTTATGGTGCCACTATATTCTTCCAGCCAGCCATGTCTACAGTGGAGAAGAAGAGCTTTGAGATGTTTGTGTAATTTGTTGACACCCAATTTTGACCCTGCAGGATATAAATTAATTATCTAGTTTCTTCAATTTTAAAAAATTTGAAATAGTTTGAGTTTATAAATTCAAAATATTTTAAGTGTTTTTCATAAATAATTTTATTTATTTATATTATTCGCTAATGATTTTATCACGTTTGATTAATCGCCATTCAAGATCAAAGATTTTTGCCTTTTGATTGATTATTCTGTTTTGTCAAAATTAAGAGGCTTGTTAATTAAGTGATAAAATCCATCTTAACCATATTCATCATTTTAATTCAGTTTTATCAAGATTTGCAATTGAAATGGCTAATTTTTTAGATCTAAATCCCCTACAAATGTAACCCATTTAGAGATTGTTGGTGGACCCAAACCTAATTTCTTGGTCGAAATATTCCAACCTAGCCCAATTTTTCAGCTACATTATTCACCCATTACATAAATATACATAGATCCACCACGCATGCACGCACCCCCTTTTTTCCTTCTTCTTCTTCTTTCCGTGCTCCTCAACATTACACATGCACACTCCTCTTTCTCCTCAATGATTCTAGAACACCCCGACCCTAACATACCTGACAAATATCACCCATGCATCTAAATCTATCCTATATCGTGCTAAATCCCTGAATCAACGATGGATTTTTACAATCCATTGAGGATTTGCAACAAATCCTAGAGATTCTTGGCCCCAACACAGGAATTTGAATTTTGAATTCAAAATCTGACCCTCTTTCCTCAAATTACCCTGCAAATTTTCTTTCCCATTGTTACCCTAAAATCTCCTATATAATCCCTATTCATCACCATTTTAAGTTTAGCGATTCCTTCACCTCAAAATACATTCAACTTCCATTTTGAAAAAAATAAAATTTTCTAGAAAAACTCACTAAATTCTAAAGGTTCTTCAGTTTGGGAGTTTTCATTCTGGAACTTGAGGGTTCTCAAACAAATCTCCATATGGTGTTGAAGTTCGGCTCAAGCTCAAATTCCTTGTTCATGCTTCAAAAAAAGTAAAATTCCTTTCTTATTTTAATTTGTTTTTGTACCTTTTGCTTTATTGTGTCCACAAAAAGAATTTATCTGTAGTACCTAAGCATGAGTCTGTTGTTGCTGCTTTGGACTTATTCCCTGGTTTTGTTCATGAGAATTTACACAAAGTCTTTTGAATATAAGTGTAATAATTTTGATGTGGATTGGACTGATTGAGTTTTAATACCTTTAATGACATGTTAATCTAGTATATGATGTGTTATTTAGTTTTAGCTTTGTAAAAGTTGGCATTTTTTTGATAATTCTTCTTGTTCTCAGTCATTTGGTTAACTGCTTGATTTCTTTATCCTCATAACTTTGTTTGGTCTCTCTTGAAATTTCAAACTCAAGTTATAGATTGTTATATGGATTCTTGAATGTTTGAAACCCATTTTTACTTTAACTCTTACTTGTGTGTTTGTTTCATTGTTCTTACTTTCTGTTGACATATGTCAGTCTCTTCGAAGACTAGTCAACTATGCTCAAGTTCACTAAATTATGAGGTGTTTTGAGTTTATTATATCTCTGTCTTCCTAGACTTTTGCTTCATGGCAGATGAAATCATGAAGTCAAGTTTCTCTTAGTTCAAAAATGGTTTTATCAGTGGCTCATATCTTCATCTAATGAAACAGTTGTTGTTGGGTTAATCTCATGGTGTTGTTTCAAGCCATGCTTCATTTTACTAGTCTGTTATGAATTTTTTTGGTCACTGCTTTTTTAGTCATTATATCCTCATCTCTTCATCTAGTTATGTTTTCGTCTGTTAAGAATTTCAGGTTCTTAAATCATAACTCTTATTCCAGAAGCCAAGTATGTTCATTGAATCTCATTTGGTTTAATATTTATCATTATCATATTGTTTTCATTTGGTTTGAATACTCTTCTATCAAGTTTAGCAAAGAACTATTCTTGATTTCTTTAATACGAGCATATGCTATCAAACTTTGTTGTTTTGAGTCCACCAGGTTCCCTCACTGTCACGACCCAAGCCTAGGGCCTAGATGTGACACGGGAAATGGGGAACCTGAAGGGACACAAAACAAGCCTCTTAACATAATATTATATATCCTTGGTTGTGGAAGCAATTAAATAACATATAAGAGCAGAAATAATGGAAAAAGGGTTGGCTTGAGGGATTTCATAATGTAAACACCAAAACAAGTGAGTCAAGGATCAATACATAACATGTCCAGCAACACCTCTATTACATAAATAAGAGCGAGGGACAAGACAAGCAAATGTCTCACCCACATAGTCAATACATACATAATAGAAAGAAAGTCTTAGTACATAGCATAAGATTATAGACATTGTCCCTGGAATGGAGGATTCACCAACTAGCTTGAGAGAATTCATACTAGCCACATTTAGGAAGATGCTAAATGGGGCTCGGGGTACCTACATGGTGATATAATATGGGCATAGAATATGCATTAGTACATTTGAATGTAGTAAATATGTAGGATGCAATGCGACAAGAGATAAGCAACATAATCTAAATGCTTAAGCATAGGCAATGAGTAGCATATAAATAATATGGCATGCATAGAAGATGCTTGAAGTAAATCATTCTTATATAGAACATAATATATGTGCAAGGATAGACCATTATTAGTGAATATGCAAGGCTTAGCACCTCCTTAGAGAGGCGAATGAGGTACAAACAACTCAATATGGTTGATAAGGTACAAACCCCTCAACATGGTTGATGAGGTAAAAACCCATCAACATGGTTTTCAAGGTTCAAATCCCTTGACATGGTTAACATGGTTATCAATGTACACACACACACACACAATCTAGTTGGACGGGCCTACCACCCACCGAGCGACACGATCGAGGTACAAACCCCTCAACATGGTTACTCAGGCCTACAACACCCCGAGTGAGGCTTGGTCAATTCCCAACACTATAGAGATAATATCATATACATATATTTGTTTCATTATCATATAGTCATTCAACTCACAAGACATGTATTGGACCTTCATTTCCTCAAGAAACCATAAACGAACATTTTATCAAACACTTGATGGGTGTGCAATGCTTATATAAAACTATGGAATTAAAGACTGAAATCATGCAAGAAATTTTGAAGTAAATCATCCCACCAATACTTGGTAACACCATCATACTAACTTCAAAACCATTTATCAAATCTCAAGATATATCTAAGATTCACAGCTCAAAACATGCATAAACAGTCATACTTTATAAAACCCCAACATAGTTCTTAGTTAAATTTACAATAGAAAAGCCATATGTTAAATCAACTTAGAGACATGTATTTTAGGTAAAAAGGAACCTAGGTATCATAGGTGAAAGGACCAAATGGTTGAAACCCACATACCTTGACTTTGGAGAATTCTTGAAGAAGATTGCAAATGGAGACATAAAGCTTGAATGAAAGCAATAAGATCCAGATGAGTTTTTTGACACTTGAATTTGAGATTATATATTGTCTAAGTGTTTAAGTGAGTATTGGGGAATGTCTTGTATGATATGAAGGTAAAATTTGGCTGAGTGTAGGTGCTTTCACATGGGAAGACTTAGACCAAAGACCCAAAAGTCTTGGACCAAGATAGAAAACTGGCAAATATTTTACACTATAGCGCACCCTTTGCGTGTCGCACTAGGGGTGCGGATCATCATTGGAAATTGCATTTTTGTTATTTTTAAATTTATATATGGTTGCTCTAAAATTGGGGTTAGACCCAATTTCCACTCAAATAGATCCTTTAAGCAAGAAAATGAAGTTAGATTTTCTATTTCATGCACGAATTTTGAGATATATAGATATTACGATTCTGGGCACTTCCGAGGCACACTTTCTGGCACTTTTGGGGGTCGTTTCAATATCTCCCCCTTGGGAACATTCATCCCTGAATGTCAAAGAAACATATATGAGAGGTGTAAATATGACAACTTCAGCCCACTTAAGGATGCAGCAATGCACTTAAACATCATTTCAAAATATCTCAACATAAGTGTAAAATCATTACGAACTTGTGAATATAAAGATGAATGCATGCAAATGTCATGGCTGAACATAGACTTGAAATCATATAGGGGACTTTGAGTTAGTACCTTAGTATTTAATCGAGTGGAAATGGTAAGTATATCACTTCTGCATGTCCACTTTGGTCTCCCAAGAAGTACTTTCAACTTGTTGATTCCTCCGAAGGACATTAATAGTAGCCATAACCTTGTTCCTTAACTTCTTCTCTTGTCTATCAAAAATATGAACCGGTACCTCTTCATAAGTAATATTGTATTCAACAAGACCCACAACATCAAGAGGCACAATAGCATTAGGGTCTCCCACATATTTCCTCAACATGGATACATGAAAGACTGGCCGAACCAAATCCATTTCACTAGGCAATTCGAACTCATAAACGACCTTACGAATCCTCCTCATTACCCTATAAGGACCTACATTTCTTGAACTCAATTTGTCCTTCTTACCAAAATGAATCACACCCTACATAGGTAACACCTTCAAATATATTCATTCACCAACTTTGAATTCAAGATCCCTTCTCCTCACATCAGCATAGGACTTTGGGTGACTTTGGGCCATCTTCAATCTTTGTATAATCATCCTAACCTTCTCAAGAGCCTCTATATTCATATATGGTCCCAACAAATCCACCTCTCCAACTTCAAACCACCCGATTGGTGATCAACAATGTCTACCATAGAGAGCCTAAAAAGTGGCCATACCGATGCTAGAATAAAAGATATTGTTATAGGCAAACTAAATCAATGCAAATGATTATTCTAACTTCCCTTAAGCTCCAATACACAAGTACTAACCATATCCTCAAGTTTTGGCTAGTTCTTTTATCTTGGACATCCTTTTCAGGGTGAAAGGTCATACTAAGTTTAACTCTTGTACCAAGACACCTTTGGAATGACCTCCAAAAATATGACGTAAATTGAGCACCATAATCCAATGTGATCGACAAAGAAACCCAATGCAACCTCACCAAGTCATGAATGTACAACCTAGCATAATCTTCAACCCCATATGTTGTCTTAACTGGTAAAAAGCGAGCCGATTTTGTTATTCTATTGAGCACAATCCAAATGAAATCAAAACCCTTTCTAGTCTTGGGAAACCTGCCCATAAAATCCATATTAATATCCTCCCACTTCCAAGTTGGAATCTCTATGTCTTGGGATAGGCCATCCTATCTTTGGTGCTCGACTTTGACTAGTTGACAACTATGACAACCGAATACAAATTTGGCAATGTCCCTTTTCATACCTCCCCAGCAATTACCTCTCTCAAATCTCTATACATCTTAGTAGAATCATGGTGAATAGAATAGGAAGTACCATGATCCTCATCAAGAATCTTTTCCCTCAAGTCACCAATACAAGGCACACACAACCTACCAGGGTATCTAAGGTCACCATCTCCCTCTAGGGAGAAAACCTCCACCTTACCATCTTTTACCAATGCCTTCAATTCCAACATAGCAGGGTCAAGATCCTTCTTAGTTTTAACCTCCTCAACCCATGAAGATTTAGAACCATCATCAAAAACAACAACATTATCCACTTCTTACAACCTAACTCCTAATCTAGCCAACCGATGGACCTCCTTAGCCATCCTTTGCCATCATCCCTGCTCAATGCATCGACCACTATATTAGCCTTACTGGGATGATAATGCAAGCCCATATTATAACCCTTAAGAAGTTCTAACTGCCTTCTTTGTCTCAAGTTGAGATCCTTTTGAGTTAGACATATTGGAGACTCTTGTGATCGATGAGCACATAAACATGCACCCTATATAAATAATGATGCCAAATATTTAATGCAAATACCATGATGACTAGCTTGAGATCATGAGGGATAATTCTTTTCATGTACTTTGAGTTGCCTAAAAGCATCAGCTATCACCTTACCATTTTTCATCAACACACAACCCAAACCAACCTAGAAGCATAACAACACACAATAAATCCTTCTAGCCCTTCATGTAGTGACAATATAGGAGTTGACACAAGCTAATCTTTCAATGTTTATAAATTCTTTTCACACTTATCAGCCCACACAAATTTGTCTTTCTTTTGAGTCACCTTGGTCATAAGAAAAGCAATAGAAGAGAACCCATTCACAAACCTCCGGTAGTAACCGGCTAAGCCCAAGAAGCTCCTAATATCCTACGGAGTCAATGGTCTAGGCCAATTTCTAATCACTTCTATCTTTTTAGGATCCACCTTAATATCGTCCCCCAACAACACATGACCTAGGAAGGCAACCTATTTTAATAAAAATTCATATTTTTCATACTTGGCATACAACTTCTCTTCCCTCAATCTTTGTAGCACTGCCCACAAATGACTCATATGCTCCTCCTCACTATGTGAATATATCAAAATATCATTACCAAAGACCACGAAAAATTGAAATAATGCCAAAAAATGCTCGATATATGCCTCAAAAGTGCCCAAAATAGAAATTTACATACATTTAAAAATCCAAGCATGATATCTAAAATTTAACTTCATATTCTTGTTTAGGGGGTCAAATTCAGTAGGAAATGGGTCTAACCCAGATTTATGAGCAATTATAGCATAATTTTTAAATTGAAAAATATGATTTCTAATGTCGATCTGTGCCCCTGGCCCGATGCGCCAAGGGCGCGCTACTGTGTATTTTTGTACTCTATTTTCCTATCTCAGTCCAAGACTTTTAGGTCTTGGTCCTAAGTGTTCTCATGTATGAAATACTTATAGTTAGCCTTATTTCACCCTCATATCATTCAAGACATTCCCAAATATTCTCTGAAACAATTAGACTATATTTCATCCTTAAATTTCATCTCCCAAAACTCATTTGGATCTTAAGTATCTCATTC
>JAOTQJ010083978.1:0-12411 GCA_025642045.1 Solanum sejunctum
GTCTGAGGGTGAAAAGCTATGCTTAGATATACTTTTGTACCCAATCCTTTCTAAAAAGATCTCTAAAATTGAGAGGTGAATTTAGCTTCTCTGTCCGAGATCATGGACAAGGGAACCCCAGGCAACCTTAAAATCTCACGAATGTATAATCAGGCATACTCCTCAGCTGTATTAGTGGTCTTTATTGCCAAAAACTGGGTTGATTTATTCATCCTATCAATAGTAACCCATATCGAATCATGCTACTTTCGGGATCTTGGTAAACCGATAATGAAATCCATATTGACCATTTCCCACTTCCACAAAGGAATTTCAAAGTTATGAGCTAACCCATATGGTCTTTGATGTTCAACCTTGACCTGCTGACAATTAGGACACTTAGAGACGAATTCAGCAATGTCTCTATTCATCTCATTCCCTCAATGGACTTCTCTCAAGTCGTGTACATTTTGGTAGAATCGGGGTGAATAGGATATCTGGAACTATGAGCTTCAGCCATGATCCTCTCTCAAACACCATCAAAATCAGGCACACATAATATTTCTTGATACCGCAACACCCCATTGTCCCTTTGTAGAAAACCATCACCTTCTGCTTGTGAACTGCTTCTTTCAATTGGAACAAGACAGGGTCTTGGTCTTTCTTTTCTTTAACTTCTGACACTAAGGATGAAGCAGAACTATTCTAAACATTGATCCCGCCTTCGTTGTTCTCTTCAAATTGCAATTCGAGTTGAGCCAATCTATGCACTTCCTTTGCTAGCTCTCTTTTCTCTTCTTCCACATAGGTAGTGCTACCCATAGACATACTGCTAAGAGCATCGGCAACAATGTTAGCCTTACCTTGGTGGTAGAGAATGTTCATGTCATAATCCTTAAGAAACTCCAACCACCTCCTTTGTCAGAGTTGAGCTCCCTCTGGCTGAACACGTACTGCAAGCTCTTGTGGTCAGTAAACACGTCCGTATGCACTCCATATAATTAGTGATGCCAAATCTTAAGTGTGAATACTACTACCGCTAACTCGAGATAGTGAGTTGGATAATTCTTCTGATGGACTAAAACTTGCCTGGAAGAATAAGCTATCACCTTCCCTCTCTGCATAAGCACACAGCTTAATCCAACTCTGGATGTATCACAGTATATCACAAAGTCCCTCGTCCCATCGGGCAAAGTCAGAACTGGGGTTGTAGTCAATCTAGTCTTCAACTCTTGGAAACTTTTTTCACATTCCTTAGACCACTGTATTTGGCTTTCTTCTGAGTTAGCTTAGTCAATGATGGTGACAGAGAAGAGAAGCATTTAACAAATCGGTGATAGTACCCTGCAAAAACCCAAGAAGCTCCTTATTTTCATTGGAGAAGTTGGTCTAGGCCAGTTCTTAACCGCCTCAATCTTCTGAGTATCTATCCGAATACCATTTCCCAAAACAACATGGCCTAAGCAGGCCACAAACTTGAGCCAAAACTCACACTTTGAGAATTTTGCATACAACACATGATCTTTGAGCATTTTTAAAACCACTCTAAGGTGATTATCATACTCCCGTTCATCCTTTAAATGCACCAAAATATCATTAATAAACATGATCACGAATATATTAATATATGTCTGAATACCCTTTTCATCAAATCCATGAAAGTTGCAGGTGTATTCGTCAACCCGAAGGACATGACCAAGAACTCAAAGAGGTCATACCATGTCCTAAAGATTGTCTTAATAATGTCACTTTCCTCACCTTCAACTGATGGTAACCCGATCTGATGTCTATATTGGAGAAATAAGTAGCACCTTGAAGTTGGTCAAAGAGATCATCTATCCTGGAGAGAGGATGCTTATTTTTTATTTTGACTGTGTTCAGTTGCTGGTAGTCTATCTACATTTTGAGAGACCCGTCTTTCTTACGCATGAATAGGATAGGAGCACCCCAAGGTGAGACATTAGGCCTTTATGAAACCTTTCTCTGACAAGTCTTACAATTGTTCTTTCAGTTCTTTCAACTCTACGGAGGATCATTATATAACGTGGAATTGGAATGGGTTTGGTCTCGGTAAAAACATCATTCCCAAAGTTAATCTCTCCATCAGGAGGGACTCCAGGTAGATCATCAGGAAAGACCTTAGGAAACTCATTTACAATAGGGACGGACTCAAAAGTAGCAAATTCAGCATTGTCAGGCTTAGCTAGCACGAGGTGGTAAAGACAACCTTTAGAGATCAACTTTCTAGCTCTAAGATAAGAAATAAACTTGTACTAAGGTACAACAGGACTCCCTTTCTACTCTATAATAGGCTTATTAGAAAATTAAAACTTAACAATTTGGGTCATACCGTCAATAGAAGCATAATAGGCATGAAGCCAATCCATGCCAAGTATCACATCAAAATCAACCATTTCTAATTCTACCAAGTCAACTAAGGTATCTCTATGATAAATGGATACTACAATCCCTATAAACTCTCTCAGCCAATATGGACTACCCAGTAGGAGTGGAAACTGAAAAAGGTTCAAGCAAGGAACTCTAGAAGAATCCCAAACTTACTAGCCAAATAAGGGGTCACAAAATACAAAGTGGCACCCGGATCAAGCAATGCATAACAATCAAAGGTAAAGACCTAAAGCATACCCATGACAACATCTGGCGCATCCTCCTGATCCTGTCGGTTACCTATAGCATAAAGGCAATTTATCCCGCCTCCTGTACCAGTAGTAGCACCCCTTTGTTGATTGCCCACTAGAGGGGCTATGGATGACTATGGTCTGCTACTCTCCTCACCTCGCCTCTTATTTGGACACTCATAACTGAAGTGACCAGTCTATCCACATGAATCACAAATATTCTCTCCACATGGCACTCACCCAGATGAAGCTTACCACACTTGTCATAAGGTGGCTTTCCCCTCGCACCTTGGGTCACACTAGCCTAAGATTATGTACCTTGAGCCCTGTAGTTCAGGTAACCCTGAGATTTTTGATCGTACCTATTTGGCTGAACGGGCGCACTTGCTACAAAAGGTCCATGATGAGACAATCTCTTCTGTAAGTAGGACTTGTTGCCCTTATTTTGTCTCTACTGGCTGGGTTCATGTCCAGTTGATTTCATATTTCTGTTGATCTGCTCCTCTCTATCTTTCCTCTTATCCTATTCAGTCTATTGGGCATACACCATGATTCTGGAGATGTCGATGCTAGGAATTAGCAAAGCCGCCTTACACTCTTTCTACACGTGTTTGCCCAGACCAAACACAAACTTCCTCATCCTTGCCTTCATGTCTTGCGACATTTCTAGAGCATACCTGGATAGCTTAAAATTGAGACTGTACTCTTTCACTGTTATTCCTCCTTGCTTCAGTTTCATAAACTCATCCACCTTCGCCTCCTCAACTCTAAAGGAAAGAAGTGGTCAAGGAAGGCAATCTCAAACTCCTCTCATGCCTCAGGCTCTGCATTCTCACCCCTACTCTCCTCCAACTGGTTATACCAAATGTTAGCAATGTCTTTCAATTGGTAAGAAGCAAGCTCCACTCCCTCTATATCATTAGCATACATCGCTTTCAGGACCTTATACCTTTCATCAATAAAATTTTGCGGGTGCTCCTCCATCTTCGACCCCGTATACACAAGTGGGCTCATCCTCAAAAAGTCTCTATGTCTGGTGAAAGATGAGGTCTCCTGTGAGTTAGAACTCAGAGCTTGAGAACCTCGGTCACTACCCTAGGAGGCCACCAATTGAGTCAGCATGGTCATGGCTCTCCTAAACTTTGCCTCGATAATGTCTTTTAATTGGTAAGAAGCAATCTCCACTCCCTCCATATCATTAGCATACATCGCTTTCAGGACCTTATACCTTTCATCAATAAAATTTTGCGGGTTCTCCTCCACCTTCGACCCCGTATACACAAGTGGGCTCATCCTTAAGAAGTCTCTATGTCTGGTGAAAGATGAGGTCTCCTGTGAGTTAGAACTCAGAGCTTGAGAACCTCGATTACTACCCTAGGAGGGCACCAATTGAGTCAGCATGGTGATGGCTCTCCTAAACTTTATCTCGATAGTGGGAGCTGGCTGGGGATGAGCAGGGGATGCCTATGGGACCTCAATAGTCCTAGCAAGCCATCCCCGTCTCTTAGCTGTGTCTGGACCGGGACCTCAGGTTGGGTGTTCTCAATAGCTGGGGATGCGGTATCTCTCTGAGCGGCTGTCCTCTTTAACATCATTTTTTGTAAACATGTAATGCATGAGTTAAAATAAGATTTCCACAAGGTTAAACTCTGTCACATAAATCCATAACATAGAAGAAGAGTAACACTTCCTAATGTCCTATAGCCTCTTGCTTACGAAGTGTGGTGCACAACACACCCATAAATAAGACTCTACTAGAGATGGCTTCATAGTCTCCTTAGGACACTTGAACTCTGTGCTTTGATACCAAGTTTGTCATGCCCACCCTAGGCGTAACTGGCACTCTGGGACTATTGCTAACCCCCAAGTGACCCACCTAGTCTCAGCGCATTCATTCAATATTTTTTTTTACAGAAGCTATTAAGAATTAAAAGGGCTATCAGTGGGCTATAGGATATCATAAGATATACCACTTGGTCTATCATATGGGCTAAAAATAAACGGATAATCACAATATAAGTACGAAGCAATAAAACAACTTTGACTTCAATTATCAACCATTTATGTCTATAAATCCTCTATAGCTAGTGTCTATAAAGGTACCATGAAAGGTCATGGCTACCACAATTAAAATAATGACATCAAAATTGAGAATAGAGAATAGATATATCCTCCAAAAGCAGGGGAGGACTCACCAAGTTAGGCAATCATGAATCTCTTATCCTCAATGATTAGGCTGCTGAAGTCTTTCATCTAAAGTAGCTGCATCATAAAATGATGGAGTGCCAAAAGGGGCGTTAGTACATGGAATGTACTATATGTAAAATGGGCTAAACTAAATATTAAGTTTATACAATACATAATGGCATCACCTCAGCAATCACTCAACCTCACTCAGAGTAAGGAACATGACTTTATCATATCACTATCCATCAAGACATCAAACTATCAAGCAATCTCTGGGAGTTTCTATAAATGATAATCACCACCTATGATCTAGTAATGATATAACAAATAGATGTCATTACCACATTCATCTAGTACCTTGCCGGGGTAAAAGACGAGTCTGTCCAATGATCCTAAGGAAGTTTGTCAATCCCTCTGCGAGACAAAGAAAACATCTGCTTTCAGGGTCCAATCCTCTCCTATGCTGGCCAAATATTTAATGAGTATGAGTGGGGCTCACACTTACCCATTTCAATTCTAATACTCCTCCCAGGACTCAATATGCTCATAAGTCTATCATCATCTGGCTGGTTATACAACCAACCCCCCCTCCACCCTTAGGCAGGGACCTCGTCTCATCTGACAATCTATCAACTCAAGGAATAAGTTCTTCCTCTCAAAGCTAAGGTCCAACTCATTTAGACTCTAAGAACACAAACTCCCTCAACTTCAGTCATCAACATACTCATCTCAAGACCCGAACCACAGCAATCAATACAGTCAGACAGTCAAGGCTCTAGACATTACCCCTAAGCTCATTTTTGAAGTCTTTTACAGAGAATTCAGGGAGGTAAATATATAATCACACAATAATACATATAAATAATTAATTTAGAATATGTTGATCATTAATTTAAGATATTGTGTAGATATTAAAGATGAATTTCAAGAAAATCTTCAAGAATTACAATTCAAGACCTATCAACTATAAACTATCAACCTACTGCATGCATTGGGGCACATTGAAGAACAATTCCATGTTCTGGGTAGCCTTTACATACTTGGGATGAAGATTGTACAAATCTTCAAGGAAATCTTGACCTTGAACTTGGAAACCCTCAAGCTATCTCTTCTTCTCCTCTCAGACTCTACGCTTAGACTTAGAAGAATGTGAGTTTTTCAAACCCTCTCGTATGGATTTAGACTTAGAAAAATGATTTAGGACTTAAAATGGGTTAGGATTTATCAAAATACCCTCCTCAAAATTAAAAGAAAAAGTTTTAAAATCTGTACACTATTTCGCGATGCTCCAGGGGCGTGGACCAGTGTATTTTGTGAAATTTTTCCAAAATTCAATTCTTATCAAAAAATTTAAAAAAATTCCAAGTGTATCTCCGCACCCCTTTCGTGTCGCCCTAGGGACATGGACAATCACTGTTTTTTCATTAATTATCAAAAATTATTTTTCACTCTTAAATCGGGTCGAGACTATTTTCCCACTCAATTTTTCACGCTGATGGCAAATCTAGTCTCGAATTTCCCATTAGAACTTTGGAAGACGCGTTGTGGGCATGATTATGCTTTAAGGGCATTTCGATAATTTTATGGGGTGTTACACATTTATATCACTATTAAACATCACACTAATCATAAAATAAGAAATTAAAATCACATTATTTTTAATATAGAAAAGTATATGAGTACTTGTACTCTAAGTTGACCAAGATATTGTGAGTTCACATGAACTTATACTTCTCTCCTTAGACCAATATGGTAATGCCTCTATTTCTTCAAAGCATATTTTTCTTGAATTTGATTTGAAAATATCATGTTGCTTAAAGCTTATGAACCTTCAAATTGTAATGAATACAGAGTTATAGAAAGAGGCTTCATTTTTCTTATGTTTATCAATGAATGAATGAACAACCATTATGGTGTTGGTAGAAGGCAGACCTGCTACTTGAACACTTTCCCTACTTCAAAAAGAGTTGTACTGGTTAGAAAAATTAAATTTTTATTTCTTCTATTTCAAAGAGGACATATGCCATACACTCTCATTTGCAAGCAACCGATGACAGGCCTGAACAAAGGTCAAGTCATTATTCAAAACCATCAAAAGAAATATTCTTAAACAAGTAACCTGTCACTATAATAAAATATTAACCACAAATACATCTGAATAAATATTGAATTCGTGCATTTTATTGGGCTGTTGGGCCTGTTTGTGCACCAACAATGGTCATCTAGTATAAAATAGTGGAACTTATATAAATCTTATAGTGTAAGGAGCAAATTATATTTTATCCCTACTTTTTACCAACTTAAAAAAATTTCTTCAAATTTGTATTATCCAGATACATTTCAATCATCTAGAAAATAAATGGTGATATATCACAAAATTTGTTTATTGAGCTTAAAAAATAATTAAATGTCAGTTTCACAAATCACACAAAATAAATTGATATCAATCTCTCCTAAAATTTTAGAAACTTTAAACAATTCAAATTTTAAATTTTTTTCTCCTTAATATATGCCAAATTATAACAAATTTTCATCTTTGTCCATTTTTTCTATTCAATCATTGGCTATCAATTTTTAAAGTCTGTTTTATAGCTTTTCATGTACAAATTTTTGATAATATGAAAATGTATCTTTTGTTTTTTCATATTGTTGAATCTGATTGAAATCTTGATTTTTATCTTTTGTAGAGCTTAAAAATTATTTACGATACCAATATTTTGAATTATGTATAAAAATAATTCAAAATTTGTGAATGATCTAGTTGTTGTATTTGGTATTGACTTATGATTCCCTTTGTAATAGCTATGAATCAAATAGAAAATCATTAATAACATACACGGTTATTTATGATACAAGTTCTTTGAATTATGTATCAAATTCAAGTTTGTGAATAGTACTAGTGAAATGTATCGCGTACCAAATTATACTTAAATTTGCAGCAAATATGTATCAATTATAGAATCATAAACATAAATCATAGAAATTTATATATCAAATACTCAGGTTTATGTATTGAAAATAATTCAAGCCTTGTGAATGATACTAGTTGAATGTATCAGGTACAACTATTACTTAAATTTGCAACAATTGTGAATCAAGTATAGAACCATAAACATGATATACATAAATCAATCTATAACAAACATAAGGTAATGTATCAAAAATGATTCTAGGTTTGTAAATGATACTTGTTAAATGTATCTGGTATTGTATTTTAATTTGCATTGATTATATATTAAGCACATAATAAGAACATGATACATAGAAATCTATGATTCATAAATTTAGGGTTATGTATCACAAATAATATTGAAACAGACCACATTGTACGTTATAAGTTGTAATGTATCATAATGTTGTTAAGTACATATTATAAATAATGTATAAGGTAAAAAACTACCAGTTACATCAAAAATTCAAACTTTTGATAAAGAAAGATGTGTAATAATTGGTTCAACTTTTTTCTCCCCTTTTTACAATTTTTTTCAAATGAAAATTTTGAAGTTGTACCTATGTCATTCGCGCTTTCTTCTCTTGCAATTTCTTCATGAATGGATCGTTTAATTCTTTGAATCCATTTTGATGAAAATCATCATCATCCAAATCAAACTCACTAATAACATCATCTTCCATTTGTGAGGAACATCTTCAGTCTGAGGCGCATTTTGATTTTGAATAAGGTCTTTAGTTTGAGTGACATCTTCCATTAGAGGAAGATTTTCATTTTGAGGAACTAACTAGGTAAGACTAATACTAAAAAATGGAGGAGAATTTATATGTATCGGAACTTTAAGATGAAGAATAATGATTTGAAGCAAAAATTTTCAAGAAATTTGTCTATTGAAAGGCCAAAATGGAGAATGAAAAACATCTCCTACTTTTGTTAGAATTCCAACATAACGAGAAAAATAAGAAAAAGAAAATTATAATATACTAATTATCTAAAATAGAGTCTGTAATTTAGGCATGATTTTAGGAGAGCACAAAGGAAAGTGGGAATGTGTAGAGTCTTGTATCAGAAATTTGGAAAGAAAAATAAGACAATATGGATTTTGAAAATTTTTTCAAACGGTAGGAATATTTAGAGAATATGGTAAAATAAGTTGTATATTTAGATAATTTTTTCTATAAAATATACATGGTACTATGATAGTATTGTATTTTTTCTTATACCAAATAATTAATTAGTTTAATTAAATGAATACTAGTTTATGTATATTGAAACACATCAAAATCATAGAATATATATCATGAAAATGTATCAATATTGCACATAAGATAGTGAACTGATTTTAGATTCTACTCCCTATTATGCCTAATATAGCATGGTTATAGGGGAAAAGTATCTTGTTCAGCATGATTTTAGGAATTAGATACAAGATTGACGATATAATCTCATTATTTTCAAACACACTTTTGCTAAGTATATCTGGGTTCCAAGTAATATCAATTTTATGTAGGACTTACACCTACATCCAAATTTCCATGTTTTTTCTATAAAAATGAAAATTACATTTGGTAAATTCGCCAACTCCAAACCCTAGCTATTTTCGACTTAATTTACTTGTACCTTAATTACTTAACTCTAAATGCTCTGGTAAGGTTGCCTAATGAGGCGGGATATCCTGTAAAGTCCATCTTATCCCATTAAGCTTAGTAGCATGGGATGGGCTTAGGGGTTCGTCCACTTTGTCCTAGCCTCCTAAGGTCCCGATCTTCCCTAGCTATCTCATTACGAAATCGTTTCATCCTGTCTCAGTAAAATTATCTAATCCCTTCACCTGTTTTGTCATGTTCCATCTCATTTAAATTTTAAACATCGTATTTGTATGATTTAGAATTTACAGTGTTATTAATTTAAGTTTGAACTTTATATTAAACTTTTGTTTATTTACTAAATTTATGTACTCTTATATCCCACTATCTTTTTTTCTTAAATAACCTTTTTTAATGCTTAAAATTTAAATTAATATGATATTATTAGAGAACCCCACCGAAGGCCCCTGACCTGTCTTTCCATCCCTTTAGTTAAGTAGTGGGATGGTGTCATAACTCCGACCTAGGATCTAGGAATGACACGGCGAATGAGAATCTGAAAATATCCAAACAAGCCTCAAAGTACCAAGATTCCACATCATCAGTTTGGAACCGCATTTAAAAGTAAACACATAGTTCTAGGGACGGGAAAGTAGGACTCACTCTATGGGAGCATTTGAGTGAAAGGGATTAGCATGAATTCATATAACACATAATGACTAGGATGCAGATAAGTATGACTCACGCTATGGGGGCAATTCAGGGCTTAGGATCCTTCCATCACAACTTATAACCAAACCATAAATCACATAACCAACTCACATAATGATATTCAAAGGTAGCCAATCCATAACATAGAGTTTAACCATAGCAAATAGCATATGACGTAAGGAAGTTTACAATATATCCAACAATGCTTCTACTTAGATAGGTCGGGGGCCAGGACATTCCCTGGGCTCACCCACAAGTACATAAAGAAATGAAAGTAGCATAGGTAGATAGATGATTGATCGTCCTCGAAAGATAGGACTTACCACTACAGGTAAACTTGGAATCTGAACTAAGCATCAAATGGTGGATTATCGAGGTCCTCGGTCCCAACATGGTGAAAATCATTTAGGCAAAAGTATGTGTTAGTACATTTGAATGTACTCAATATACGGGATGCAATGCATGAAACTTACCAAAAACTTGCATTTCAATATTAGATGACAAGGGAACATATTATTGAAAGAAATATATATAACAAGGAACATAATAGAACAAGATGTCATGAAACCAATGATGCATGAAATGCAAATGATGTTCTTATATATAGTGGGAATATGACCTTAACCAACATAAATAAGACCAAGCCAGCTATTACTTGGAATCCTAATGAAATCTCCTTATCGGTAAATAGGTGGTCAACTTGCCAAAGGTAAACCATACTTATAGGAATAACAACCATTTCATATGAAGTAACATTTCTTATGGGCAATCCCATTTCGGATAGAATTTTTACATATAGTATATCAAGTCATATCAAATCATGTCTTCTTCTTATGGGAACAACACCCATTTTTGTGCTAAGCTGTCATCCCACAAGAATACATATACATATATATGTATACATGCTTTCAAGAGACAATAGTCATTTCCAAACCATTTCAATGCATTCTTAGGCCTTAAAGGCCAAAACATAATTCATAATTTATCATATGCCTAAAACATAGTCCATAATCATAATACTCATGCATAGGAATAGCCCATTCATATACAAGACGGTGCAAGCACCCAAAATGCTCGAAGAGCCATAATCAATAGATATATATGTGATCACATTCTTGTCATAATCATAATCTCATCATATCCATATCATAAAACATAATTGGGTCTAACCCATTTCATAATTTTCATAAAATTTTATGAACATGAATGCATATGCTATGTATAATGTGAGAATGGCATGGGTGTCATGCCCAAAGTTCCGTTAGGGCAAACTGGCACCCATTGCCGATAAGACTCGGGAGAACCAACCTGTATCTATGCACTTTCTATACATATTATAAAGGATTCTTACATTCAACATGCCTTTAAGAAAGTAAACAGTGATGACAAGCCAAAAGGATATGCATATAGCTAGGCCATTGGGGCCACGGTATTTAAAGTATGAGACATTACGACAGTTTAATTTACATAGTCTACAAAGCCTCTAGATAAGGAAAAGTATCTGGTAAGGGTCGAGACAAGTCCTGCTTTGACTAACTATACAATACCAAAAATATAAGCTCTAGAAACACACAAAGCTCCGAAGTAACTGGAGCTTGGTAACAACAGCTAGATATCTTGTACTCCTACTGGGGAGATCTACTAGCCCATATGCCTGCAGCACCAAATGCAGGTCCTCCGTAAGGGACATCAATATGAGATAATGTACTGAATATGTAAGGCAGGAAACATTGTATATGAAGTAACAATTCAAATAAAACCATGCACTAGTGTAAGATAACAGACCACCTTTAATTGTACTGTGGCATCATGTACTTTATATTCTTTTTATCAATTTACCTTTCCTGTATAGTCTGTGCATAGCATGTAATATAAATGACCAGTTGATCAGTGGTAAAACTATATCGAGATTGGCCCTAGCTAGGCTATTACCTAACACCTTGGGCTATCCCATGTGATAGGATCTACCTTGGCTAGGTGATTCTTCTACCCCTCGGTCTACCACCCATCAATAAGCAATACACTTCATTTATCTTTCAATTACCTTTGACATAATTCCTTTGGTGGTCGTAGTATTGGAGTTGTAGGATCATAGATACAGCATATGACATATAAATAATCACAAAAGATAACACCATAATTAAAGGAGTTAGTTACACAAATAATGAAATGCATAGGACGTAGAACAACACAAGAAATTTATTTAGTAGAACGAATTCGTGTATCATGGTATCCAAGTATGTATGCAGATTCAAAGGTGACTACGTATGGAAGCATATGAACATGTGAAAGAGTTGAGATATGGTTAATAGTTGTGTTAGAGTTGGTAAGTGCCTTTATGTGCCAAGGAGGGATCTAT